>HG995306.1:18006558-18287851 GCA_905332915.2 Hecatera dysodea
TAAAACCACTGGCACATCCACGCTGGCCCCTTTTTCCGACAAGAACCACCGCGGCGACAACTCGCCACAGCACGGGGGGCCCCCCCGGACCGTCATCCTAGCAGAACCGCTGATTCCACGTGGACCATCGCCAGAGCCAGGAGCCGCTGTGTATTCCCAGGTCAGTCCTATTCCAGTTTTCCATCCTCTGGTGAATGTCAGCCCGCGATACGCGTTAAACCGCAACCGCTTTCAAATCCACCCCATTATAATTTTTTTTACACTAAATATAATTCTCTTCCAAATACATTAACCTTCGGTATGCCTGGAGGCAGAAAGTTACACGGTATGCCTGGTGGGTTTATCAGACCCGGATTTTTAACTTGTAATTTCTAAAATATTTACTGATAAATACGTTTTTAAATATTATATATATTTTACTAGAGCTGTATGTTAGGAAATAAAATAAAAAACTATTACAAATCAACAACTTTTAATTATTATTTTTTCAATTAAACATTGGTAGTGTTTTTCAAAACGTTTTTAAACTTAGTTGTTATTATAACACACTTTACTTAATTAAAAACTAAAGAGATCTCAATAAGACTATAAAATATATAAGGCACTTTTATGTACTTATAAATAACTAAAGAATATTCAGTCTTCATCATTTCTATCATCATTATCCAGAGCTCTGTTTCGAAAGCAAATTGCATATTGGAAAATTACATGATTCAGACATACAAGTGACTCTGACAAGTGTCACAAATATATTGAGTTTTGCAATCTTTCTTGACTACGTAGCATCTACTTTTTATACCAGGAGTCGATTTTTTCAATGGTGATGACTACCTATTCTGACGGCAATGAAGCTAGCGTAGACAGCGGCACGTTCATATCAGAATCTGACGAACTTTCTTCCGCAACAGACTCTCCAAAATTATTAGTTTTTGTCTCTGAATCAGATGCCTCGCTTCCCTGACTCACGTGATCGGACTGTTCTCCACTTGAGTTGAAAATGACGTCATCATCTTCAGGCCCATTGAGTAATAAATTAATAATATCCTCATCGCACAGATGGCTCCCCATTTTGAACCTAAAATTATATAAAAATATTATATTTAATCACAAAAATAACTTTAATTTTCAAAAAACAGACAACAAATACTTACATAGAAACTTCACGTCGTATGCCTGGTCGGGTCCGTGAGACCCGCGCGAACTGCAGGCACGTCCTACTACCACAGGAGCGCGCTCTGGACTGATGAAGCAGGCGGCGGGCGTCTAGCAATTCATAACGGCCAGCTACTAAGTGCGGATAGGCGCGAAATTCGAATTTGAAGGAAATACAACGGTTTATGTGCACAGGTGGGTCTGACGGACCCTACCAGGCATACCGAAGGTTAAAAAAATAGGCTCCACCAACAATAATATACATTTTTTTTTTAGTCCTGCAGCGGGTAGCCGCTAACCTCAAATTATCGAAGTGTTCGAAATCGCTACGCCCCGTTCTTTCTGCGAATTGATAAGGATATGTTATATGATATATATGACCGCGGTGACCTGTCAATGGTCGACGGCGGACGTCTATGTTCTATACGGGCGTCACCCCGGGTAGTCATTGGCAAGACTCGGCTATCTTTTCTATTTGACGGCTTCATTGTACTATCTGAAGTCGTCTCAAAGCGGGTTCCCTTCCTTGAGGTCGATGGCATCTGTTTCTGTACTGTTGTCGGCAATGGTGCAGGTACTCGTTCTATTGCTGAAGCTTCTATCTGTTCTATTCGTTCAGCGGCAGCAGGCGGAGACACGTCTTCACTGCGCTGCTGCATCGATCGCGCCGTCCCAGACGATGAAGGCGAACGCGGCGGCACCTGATGATGGATAGCAGGAACCCTCTCGGCTGGTTCCTGTATCGGAACTGTCCACGCCTCGGATGATTTGCCATGCGACCTCGTGATCGGCATTGTTGAAGTCTTCAATGAATCTTCAAAACTATTCGGTAGTCCACTGGTAAGCCTCAGGTGAAACTTCAATCCAAGTTTCCAAAAAAAAAAAAAAAATTTCAAAAAATTTTCAAAATTCTTCAAAGTCCCCAATCTTCAAAAAATATTCTAAGTTCGGATTGACTGAAACTTTTCTAAGTCCCAGACTGTTCAAAATCTTCTATGTGTGAAGTCGATCGAAATTCTCTAAGTCCAAAATTCTTCAAAAATATTCTATGTCCCGCTTGATCAAAACTTTTCTAAGTGTCAGGTTGTTGAAAATTTTCCAAGTTCAAAATTCTTCAAAAATTTTCCAAGTCCCGGATTGTTGAAAATTTTCTAAGTTCAAAATTCTTCAAAAATATTCTAAGTGTCGGAACTCCTCAAAATTTTTCAAAGTGTGAAGTCGTTCGAAATTTTCTAAGTTCAGCTTGATTAAATTTCTTCTATGTTATTCCTTCACTATTTTTCAACATCAATCTGCCTAGGGGTAGTTTTCTTGAAGGGTTGATTTCTTCAAGGTCCGACTTCTATTTAGCTTCTAGGGACACCCTTCGTGTCTTGATATGTTGAAGGGTAGTTTTTTCTTCAAGGGGGTGCGACTTCACAATAGGGGTTGCGCCTTCAGGGTAGCTGCGTGGTTCGATAAATCCAACTTCCAAATAGCTAGATCAGGCTATCTTCAAAATATCCGGCTCCGATGGACCAGAAAATGTACGGGGCGGACGTGATCGACTGGACTGTAGGGTGGCCAGGGTAGGTTATCCTATTCTTCGAAAGTGGACTGTATGGTGACAACCCACCTAGGTATAAATGATCCAGACGCGTTGACGCTCCGTCTATGAGCTACGGGCCATGAGGATGCAACCCTTAGCTGAATACTTGCTATACTTGCTGTTATCAACACAATATATAGGGGTAGGTATTGAGGGCTTACCAATAAAGTCACAATAAAACACTATTTAACTTGTTCACTATTCACTTAGCGATTTGAAGGGTGAAATTCGCGACTATATGATTCTACATTTAGTTATAAATCCAAAACTATCTTGCAAATGACTACAAATTTCTTAAAGTTTCTATGTTACTATTGTACGGCGCAACTATACCGTATCGACACCCAAAAAATCACCGTGTGTGATGAAGTTTATTAACGCTAATTTTCACTATGACAATTCTAGATTTTATGCTATATCTAGGCTTAGGTCTATGTGAGTAGGGGTTGTCGTACCTTTATGGATAGCCCTCGGTAGGCTCCATACAGCGGAGACGAATTCACCCCTTCATCTCCCTCCATGTAGGGATGGGATGCCGAAAACTATACAAAACTATTGTAGGCACGAAGCTATTACCTACTTGGGGTGAATTTACCGTAAAACTATGCTAGGAGGGCTATACAGCTATATGTATCTCCATAGATACGACAACCCTCTACAAAACTACATATGTTTCAACCCTGTCACTCAAGGGGTTGCAACTCTATAAGCGTATATGTTTCAGGGGGATAAAAATAAACAGTTTTATTTAAACCTAAATTACGGCTTTATGCCTGCATACACTATAAACATCTATATATCCCCTGAAAGGATTTTTCAAGGCGGTTCTATTTCAGACATTTAGAAGTCTAGAATCTAGACTTGTATTTTCGGGAAAGGAAGAGGGTAGATGCAAAGTGTTTTATTTTTGTGCATACCTTCACCAGGGCTATTTATCAAAAACCATCGACCAATCACGTACCAGCACCCTCCTGCTCTGTGATTGGTCAGTGTCGCTTTTAGCTATGCGACTACCTTTGACCTAAATATTTCAGGTCTCAAATTACCAAGCCCTTTCTATTACCTATGTATGTCTGTCTGTGTGTGTATATACCTCGATTACCTTATATACCACCGATCACCTTTATATACCTTTATATACCTTCGATTACCAGGGTTACCATGTGTTTACTGTTATGTGTAAGGGATAGGATACCCTACCTAACTATATTCTATTTACTTGGAAGAAATAAAGGCTCCAAGGGCTTATATACTGCCTCTTGATAGCAAACGACTGTAACGAATGTGTTTTATTTCAATAACAAACTATGTATCAACTATAGCTACCTATAACTATCTATACTATGCAGCTTTATTTGTTACAGCATTCTATGTACTAACTAACTACCTATAACTACCTATACTATGTAGCTAAGACGCATCGTCGCGAACACGATTCATTCGCCTAGCCTTAATAACGGGGCCACATCCAGCGGGAACATTGATATTTGCAATTATTTCCTCTTCTGACCATTCTATTGGAACATCTCTCACAAGACCAATGCGAGTAACATTGAATTGTGGGACCGTTGCTATATAATTATTTTGCATTAAAATTGGAGTAATCAAAAAACTATTTGCGTCCTGGTGAGATTTGAAGTCTACCGATAATTTATTTCTTCCTACACGTTTTAAGCTGCCTAGGACAACATTACTGAAATTATTTTGTTTTAAAAACATTCCAAACTTAATTGGCTGCAGAACAGTGCCAGAGGTCTGACCATCTTTTAAGGACACGTGGACTACATATGGCGGATTATCCCTTAGTGTGTAAGAATGTCTGCCGATTGTTTTCTTAGCATGTTTAGGGGGATTGATCGGGACAACGGGAGAAGAAGCTGCGGGTCTTTTTCTAGGCGTCGATTCTGAGTCTATTATAGATTCTGGCGCATAGTTCTCAGGAAGGGAAACAGTTAAAACAGGGCTAAAATCAAAGGGATCGGGCGGGTCTGGGGGTTTTTTGTTATCCATGACGGATAACAAGTAAAATCTTTAAAATAAACAAAACTGTATGTTAAAACCTACCTTATGATACAACACAAACACAAAGAATATTCTCGATTGAAGATAAAACTGTTAAAATTCACTTAAATCGAAAAAATTCGTAAAACAAACACAAGCACATGAGTAACCTGCACCTCTACCAACAAAAGTCCATCCAGTACAATTAACAAGAGCAAATGAAAGACAGGTTGACATTTAATTGACGTTTTGAACGTCAATTAAATGTCAACCTGTCATTCACGTAACGTTGCGGCTAAAGAAGTTTGTTTTACGCAAAAGCTGTAACCTGTATACTTATTTATTCATCCTAAAACCATAAAAAAATCATAGCTAGGCATAAATTAATAGGTATGGAAACTAAAAAAATATAAGTTGGTTATTTTCAACATTAATTAACCACATGTCGAACGAACAAGTTTTTCGTATTCTATGAAACGGAACGTGTGTAAAACATGTTTCGTTTCCAAAGGTCTATTTGAGAATGATAAACATAGTAACATAGTTTTTTTTCCTGGCTTTATTTGAAAATTCAATTAAGTGATATGAATAAAGCAAAAAATATGCAATTTTTTAAGAATATTTACGTCACTAGACGCGTTAGAAAAATTTCAGGTCAAAACTGGTCATGATTCTTTCAGTATTTTATTTCAAATACGGCTTTGTCCATATTTACATATGAAGCGGATAGTGACTTCTAAAATAAGCCTTCACGTTTGTATGGTTTTGTCCATATTTTGTTATGAAGCGGATAGTGACTTCTAAAATAAGCCTTCACGTTTGTATGGTTTTGTCCATATTTTGTTATGGAGCGGATAGTAACTCCTAAAATAAGCCGTGACTATTATATTATTTTGCCGGGATAGCATTGTTGCTTCGGTGAAATATTTGTGGTGGCACTTTGTTGCTTAACAGTTGTGAAGCTTGCTTCAGTTTAGATAGCACTATAGTTGCTTATCGAGTTTAGAGCGGCCGGTGACTCTTTAAATAAGCCTTTCGCCAATTTGTTTTTCCAGGAGTTTAACTACTGGGAAAGTTGAATACGTCCTGCCTGGTGAGTGGAATGGACAATTATTGTTTCAAATTATTATGTATCAGCTCGCTGAACATATTTTTACCAGGCGGATCGTTTAATTTAGGAAAACAATGCAGAGTTCTACTGGTATACAGACGGAATTCGGGGGAACTGAAAGAGGTGGCCTCCTGCGAAATGGATGCAGGTTGCTACAAGATGGATGAGAGGAATGAATGGGAATGTATGTTTAAGACGTATGAAAGATTGGGGGGGATGCCCGGATTGCAGGAAGTATTGCAGGCAGAACAGGTTTCCTGGCAGTATGGTTTTATTTGGGAAAGATTTTTGCTACTGGTATAGCATATTAAATAAGTTAATTATTATTTTTTTATAATTTAAAAACAACACTACCATCTAAACCTTCAGTTTAGAAGTACGATAATACTCTTCCGCTAAAGAATATTGGAGAATAAGTTCTCTACGTTTAATATTATAACACCGAGGGCGGTGTGCGGTTTTTTGAATACGCAAAAACCTTTTTTGCGGGAAGAGGGGCATTGTGACGTTGCAAAACAAGAAATGTAACTCGCAGCGACATCTTTAGCGGACAAATGGAATCACATTTGACAGAGCCCATAGTTTAAACAACAGATGGCGCTAGAGATCGAACGTCTCTTTAAAACTTAATATATATCAAATAAGTAGATGTAAATTAATTAAAACACACAAAAAATTGCATAAAAGCATAAAGTTTAATAAATTTAAATAATTAGGAACATGTCGGAATCGAGAGTATTTAGTCTGTGGCATGGAAGCTTCTCGCAAAGGACTTTTCAAGGACAGAGTGGAGAAATTGTGGCTCCTTTTGGACCGCAGAGGTCACAGAGAGACGAACAAATGATATTATAAAGGCACTTGTTTTTTCAACGGTGACCCGAAACCCGAGGGGTTTTCAAGTGCATTAAAAGGCTGAACCCTGTGAGTATTTCGTCCTCCATTTGTTTCCCATTCTGAAAGTCCAAAGGCACATGTATTTGACTACGGAGATTTTGTTCCAGGTCTGGCTGTTTTACTAGCCTGGATATTTGAGGTCCGGGATTGATGAATGCCTGAAGCCATCCGGAGAACGTGCATCGTTCAGGTTTGGCTCGACGAGATTTGAGACAGTGTGGCCGTCCATGGTACAGGAAGGCCTTACCAATCCGAAACCTCGTTGAGGAAACATCGCCGTTCCAGGTAACAGCAATCCTGCTGGACTTCTCCCGTAGGCCGCGTCTGTTCGTGGGTACCAAGGTTTTTAACCTTGGTGCTATGCCAAGGGATTCTGTTCCACTAATTGAGTAGTCTTGAGTAGTCTTGATTGCGTGAGTGGTCTTGCACTGATTGAAAGAGACTTGAGCATTAAGTAAGTGCTACTTGAGCACTAATTGAGTAGTAATTCAGCTGCTATAAATTATTATGAGGGAGATGCATTAGACCTGTCTACTGGGTTTATTTTCATACAAAGAGTTAGGCCTTTTGTTAATGTGTTAAGTAACAAGACCAGTAATAACTTCCTTTTGTATTAAGTTGTGTCACGGGTATACTGTACCATAGTGAGTAGGTTTCTTAACGTGCACAGCCCTGGTTGGTCAATACCTTGCGATTGAGCTAGTGGTATTTAGGTGTTCACCTCGTGAATCCTTACAAGCGACCTGAGACGTTGTTTTGTAATATCTCATGTGGTGTACTTCTGTTATACCTTGGTACGGAGACAGGGTCTAACAGGGTTACACATCTTAGTGTGTAAGTCTGGGAGGTATTATTTATGATTAGTTGCCTCATTCACTGTATTTCTATGCAAGGTGATACTTCGTTTTATAGTGAATAAACTTTGTATGTGTATTGAGGTATGTCTTTAATTTCAGTCTTTCCAGATATTTATGTATATATACCTTTATAAATTTACTTTCACACGGTTGGAAACTTTAGGTTTCATCTACAATCCATAACCCCATAGTGGGGAACTGTGACGGATGCCGGGTGTGACACTCGGACTTGTGCAGAGCCACCTCGAGACCCAGTTGCCGGGTTCTGTCAACGACTATCGCAACCCCGCGTGTCATCAACTCAGCCGCCGCCTGGTGCGACCCCCCTTGCCAGAACCAGCGTGTCGTCAGCGTAGCAGACTACGCTGACGCCGCGAGGGAGGTCGGCGCGCAGCACCCAGTCGTAGCCGATGTTCCACAGGGGCGGCCCCAGAACCGAACCCTGTGGAACACCGCACGACATCTCTCGCCGGTTCCACTCTCCCCGGTGACCGGGGTAGATGACGGCTCTATCCGTCAGGTAGTCCTCAACCACGCGACGGAGGTAGGCTGGCACCCGGTGATACCGGAGTGCCTCCCTGATGCAACTCCAGGGCAGGGAATTAAAGGCGTTGGCGATGTCAAGGGACACCGCCACGACCACCCCACCCCGGGAAATCGCCTCCCCCGTCGTGAGGGCTCTCACGCGCATGATGGCGTCCACCGTCGAGCGCCCTGTGCGGAAACCAAACTGGTTGTCCGCCAGATCCGGCCCAACTCTCACCAAGTGCTTGACGAGGCGGTTTGCAATTACTCTTTCAAAGAGCTTGCCCACCTCGTCAAGCAGCACGATGGGCCGGTATGCGGACGGAGAGTCCGCAGGGCGCCCTGGCTTCCCAATGAGGACCAGTTTCCCCGTCTTCCAGCGACGTGGGAACTGGCCCCTCTCCATGCACGCGCTTAGGAGCCCACGTAGTCGAGGCCCGAGTGCCTCCGAGGCCAGGACCCAGGCTTTTCCAGGTAAGCCATCGGGTCCTGGGGCGGTGTTTCTGGCCTTATAGAAGAATCATCAACCATTTCTCTAGCAGCAGCGACAGCTAACTCTATAGCCATGTTCTTGTATTTTGGTTTTAACTCTCGAATCCGTTTTTTCGTTTTAGTAATAATATTTTTTAATTTATTTTTAACACCATTTCCAAGCTTTATTTTTCTTAAAGTTTTTTTTATAAATTTACGATTTTTTAGACCAGCTCCCGTTTTAATTTTTGCTAACATAGCTTTGCTTACTAGATGTGCTGCAAATTTTTCACCAACACTCGCATTAGAGGAAACTGCTCGCTTTTTTGCCATTTTTAACAAAGTTAAATCTGCCCTATGTCGATCGTTTAAGTTTGACGACTTGTGATAGGCAATGTCGTGTTCTTTACAATAATCGTCTAGTTTGTTTACACCTTTATCACCACGTGTAAGCCTCTTAATTAATTTGGTACCAGGACCACAATACTTGTATCCTGGTAAGTGTAATTCAAATGGTAAATTATTTATAAGCCAATTGAGAAGACTTCTCTTCCCAATACACATCACAAGACTGATGAATCATGAATTGAACTCTTATTAAATATGTGACTGGTGTTGTATTTTGTATATTTCGAATTTTAAATATTTCTGTCGACCAGTTAGGAGTATATCCTTTTTCAAATGTTCCTTTGTACTTACTTATACGTACATGATCACCCACTTGGAACTTACATTTTTTTTTCTTTCTAACTTTGTTTATCAACCTTCCATATCTTTCTAATATGCGTTTTCTATTATTCTTATTTTCATTTGCTGGGATTTCATCGATCGTTCTGTGGTAGGTGTGATTGTATTCGTGAATAACATTATTGAGAGTGTCATCTACCCATTTATAATTGCCCTTTAAACTAAATTCTTTATATAATTTAGATTTCAAATTTCTTATAAATCTCTCAACGATTGAAGCCTTTTTTGTTGAGTAGGTTGAATAATAATTAATATATTTTTTCATAAGTTTTTGAAATTTATTATTATAAAATTCTGTACCATTATCTCGCTCTTCCAATAAAATCTTGAAAGTATTACATATAACGTCTTTGTTCTTACATTTCAAAGGAAACGCCCAAGCATACTTTGAAAACGTATCAATAACTGCAAGAATGTATCTATTTTTTTTATTTTGTTTAGATATTGATTGCATATCAATTAGGTCTGCCTGCCATAAATCATCTATATCTTTCATAATAACACTTCTTCGCGTAAAATTCACCCTTGCATTTTTATGAATTTCGTTTACTACGTCGGCTTTGCTCATGTTCAGAAATTTGTTGTATCAACGTTTCTTTTTGTTAATTTTCTATCTTGCTACTCAGATTATCGTCAACCAATTATAGTGCTCAAAAATACGACTTTTGAGAATTTAATGATCTTTCACTCATACATATTCCAAACTACGCTGATAGAAATATTACATGTTATTAGTGTAACACATGATCATTAAGAATGACTTTGTAATACTGAATCAAGTGCTTATCAGTAACAGTATTTATTCTTTAATTATGTAGGCTTCTTTTAATTCTTCAATTATGGATAGAATTTCATTATCATGATTTGTATTACCAGCATCTCTTGAAGCTACTAATAATTTCAGTCTCTCAACCAATTCGTTGGGATCGTCCCAATAAACTAAGTCAGTGTTCTTGTTATATATTTTTAGCTCTGGCAAGCTGCTTCCAAATTTTGTCTGATTTTTATCGTTTGAAGTATCAGAAAATAAGGGTTTGATTATTTCACGGTACTTAAGTCCTTTGTCACCTCTTATTTGACCTTTAGGATTAAAATCTCTCCTATGAGCATTTGTATGATGTAATATGTCCTTATAGACAAGTTTATCTATGTTCGATATTGACTTCAAATCGGGTTTTCTTCGAAGTAAGAGTTCTTTTAGCCCAGGTGTTAAATTATATGTTTTGTCCCCGATTCTAATCATTAACACGTTATCGTTATTCAAACTATCAATTTTAGAAATTGTTACCTGTGAATCACCCATCATTAAAGTTTTATTTGCTTTTCTTATACCAAATGGTATATTTAAACCGTCATGAATATCATAGATATCATCGCGTTCGAGTGAAGTTTCTTAATTGTCTTTTATTTCGTTTTTAGGAGAACTTGCATACTTGAAATCAGCGTCATAAAAATCGTCGCACATAACTGAGGAGCTTGTACTATTTTCATTTGATTCTATTGTTTCAGAATTTTCGAATGATTTATTTTCCATATTTTTTATATATTTGCTTTTAGAGTTTACTAGTGTTTTAAGGGGCTCCGAAACAGGTTTAAGAATTTTATCAAAAGTTAAGTTAATTTCATGTTCCTGATTTTTCATTTGTCTTAATTTGCTTTTGATTGAGTCAACTGACTTCATTAATTCCATTTTAATATTTTTTTCCATCGTATAACGAATTTTTAGATAATACTATATTTGACTAAGAACGCTGTAATACTAATTTTAATTTGATTATTTATTTATTTATTTATTTACAACGCCTTAAACTATCATAACAGGTTTTACCCTAATGCGACAGATAGGAACTTAAACTAAATTAAACTATATACATACAACCAAATTAGAAAAAAATAATATACACAAATAAAGTTAAAATTAGATATTACTTCGTCTGTAACTTAATATATAAAGTAATACCCTTGCGAATTCACCAAAATAACATGTAAACACATCAATCCGAGTTTGGAGATCGTTGATGGTACGAATAGCTCTGGTAAGAGGTGCCTTGGCAAGTAAGTTAGTTCTGGCTGTAGGTACCAGTAGCAGTGGCGGGCTGCGACGCCGCCACACGTAGCGGTCCGGCACACACAGACTCAAGCGCTGCAATACTCCCGGGTGACTCTCTTCTCCACGAAGCACCTTCACCAAGTAGGCGACCAGTGTAAACTCCCGTCGGACATGTAGTTGATTATAGCCAACCATGCCCAGGACAAACAGAGTGGGATACATCAGTGGGTAGAACGGATATACCCCATATAATTTCCGGTACAAATGGCGCGTGAACTTATTCTGAACGCGCTCTAACATTATGTACAGAGTACTTATGTAGCTTCATGTGGAGCCCATATGACCGCACTATGTTCCAGATGACTCCTGACTAGTGCATCATACAGGACCCTAACTGATGTGATGTTTGTGAAGCTTTGTGTCTGTCTCAGAACAAATCCTAAGTTTCTATACGCCTTCTTGCAGATTTTGGTTACATGCTCACGGAATGTCAGATCGGGAGTCATGAAAACACCCAAGTCTCGCACCTCCGTGACTCGTTGCAGTGGCGCCGCGTCCACTACGTACTCATAGAGCACAGGTGCACGAGCACGGGTGAAACTCATCAACGAGCACTTGGATACGTTGAAGTACAGCTTGTTTTCATGGCTCCATTATACTATCCGATCGATATCTTCCTGTAGGCGCCTGCAATCAGACTCGGACCTAATCTCAAGCAGCAACTTGAAGTCATCAGCAAATAATAAACAGGCGCCATGCCTTACGACTTCCGGCAAATTGTTTATCATAATAATGAACTCTAGAGGCCCCAAGTTGGTGCCCTGACTTACACCCGACCAAGTGTAATATAAATCAGATTCACACCCGTTGCAGTCAACATACTGCTGTCTGCCCTGCATATAACTGGCGAAAAACTGCAATAGATGCTGGGTGCATCCTACCTCTGCTAGCTTCCGCAGCAAGATGTCATTATCGACGGTGTCAAATGCTTTTCTAAAGTCAAAATAAGCTACGTCCACCTGCACCCCAGCATCTACTGCTGGCACTACGCGTCCCATGAAATCAAGGAGGTTGGTAGCAGTGCTGCGACCCGGACGGAATCCATGCTGTGCATCCGATAACTGTCCGCGCACTTGCTCTTGCATACAGCGCTGAATGGCAGACTCTAACACCTTTGCCGGCGTCGACAACACCGCCACCGGCCTATACCCACCGATGTCAGTTCCCGCCCTGCCTTTGGGCACTGGAATGACTCGTGTAATCTTCCACCGAGCTGGAAACTTCGCAGAATGAAGACAAGCGTTAAATATACAAAGTAACGGCCCCGCGAGTACCCTTTTTTTTTTTTTTTTTTTTTTTTTTTTCACTATAAACCCAAAATCTAAATATCGCCTGGAAACATTCGAAAATAAACTATTAAATAAAATGCCATGTTTGTCAACAAATGATGACCCTTTTTTTTTTTTTGGATGGGAAATCATCAAATGACCCCTCCCGCCCTGGGTGGAGCGGTAGGGAGTGTCAGACTTTTACTGACTAAAACCCACCCGTGATCCTTCTTGTGCCCTATGCGTTCCAGGGCCGCGGTAACTCTTTCGAACAAATTCCGCAACCCTAGCAGGCACCGACCCTATGGGGTCCCGTCCTTGGTGCTGACGGCTCCTTCGGCGCGCGTGGAACACAACGCGTCGTCGACTCAACCTGGTATCGGACGGCGAGCCACCCACGCTCACCGTCCCCAGGCATCAGCCACTGCGCAATAGCACAGCGGCCGACTTGTCTCTGGAGGAGGCCGAAATGGGACCATTACTGGCACTCCATCTCAGCACCCTCCCGAGCGTTGGGAGTCGCAGCACCCGCAGCAGAAGCGGCAGAAGCGGCGACGGAAGCCGCGGCAGCGGCAGAGGCGGCGGTGGCGGCGGACCTCTTGCCCTTGGTCGGGGCGGATGGCGCGCAGGCCCTTCCCCCAGCCCAGTGCTCGGCCGGCTTGCCAGCAGCCGCACATGTACTGCAGTGCGGCGTGGTCTCACACGAGCCGGCCCGATGACCGGGCTGACCACAGCGGAAACAAAGACCGCTGCGGTCCACCTCCGAGGGGCACATAGCTCCCGTGTGGTTGCCCACATGGCAGCGGTAGCACCTCAGAGGCCTGGGTTCCAGCAGTTTTACCCGCGCAGACACCCATCCCACCAAGAGCCTTCGGCCCTCCGACACAGTTCTGGCCGCCGTCACGGGGCAGCTCACCACAAGGGTTTGCATGCCCGTGTTGTCAGGCCGGAGGGTGCCCGCCTTGACGAGCTCGGCAGAGCACCCCCCAGTCCTGGCGACGGCGGCCACAACTTCCTCCTCCGTAACGGAGTCATCCAGGCCCACTATGCGCATGTCGATGCGCTTAGTTGGCCTGGACACCCGGACCTCGTCCGCGGGTAAGACCGCCCTCAGCCTTTCGGCCAGGGCGTCCGCGAACGGGCCACTCTCCGCTCCGGCGAGCTCAAGCTTGCGGGCACCGGTTAGGGTCCTCCTGACCCCGATGCCCCCGCTGATGCCCAGCTCTTGGAGGCTCACCGCCTCCTTTGCCCGCTTCAGTACGGCGAGATACGTCACGCCCTTCTTTTCCGCTTCCGGCTGCAGTGTGAGCACCACAGCCGCGGATTTCGGGGCGCGAAGCCTCGCCGCAATGGCATTGGCTTTCCGCCGCTGCTTCTTGGCCTTGTTCTTGGCCGCCTTCTTCTGTCGCCGCTTCTCTCCAGCAACCTGCCACTCGGCCTCGTCCGCAGGAGGGTCCGACGGTGTGGGTGGGGGCGGCCGCGGCGCCACTGGCGCAACAGCCTTAGCCGCTCCCCCTCCAGCCTTCCTCCTACCCCTCTTCACCGGGGCCGACTTGGTCGACGCCGGCGTCGCAGGCGCCGGCGCCACAGGTGCTGGCGCGGCTCCTCCTTTGGCTTTCGCCTGGCCGGACGTTCCCGGGCTGGCAGCAACGGCGGCCGCGTACGAGGCCGCCTTCTGCTGCTGGCCCGGGGCCCTCTGAGTCGCCACTGTTGCCGCTGTTGGGGGACGCCGGACCATGTCCTCCAGCATGGAGAACTGCCTCCGGAAGGGAGCCAGCTCCTGCCGCACCAGGTCCCGGACCTGGCTCAGCACTTGGCCCCCCTCCGGCGCTGCCGGACTCAGTCCCCCTCGCGGCTCCACGGAGGCCGCTCTGGCCATCCCTGCCAGGTCCCTCCGGAGCGACTCATTCTCCCGAACGAGTCGCTATTATTATTATTATATTTTATTATACTATCCGATCGATATCTTCCTGTAGGCGCCTGCAATCAGACTCGGACCTAATCTCAAGCAGCAACTTGAAGTCATCAGCAAATAATAAACAGGCGCCATGCCTTACGACTTCCGGCAAATTGTTTATCATAATAATGAACTCTAGAGGCCCCAAGTTGGTGCCCTGACTTACACCCGACCAAGTGTAATATAAATCAGATTCACACCCGTTGCAGTCAACATACTGCTGTCTGCCCTGCATATAACTGGCGAAAAACTGCAATAGATGCTGGGTGCATCCTACCTCTGCTAGCTTCCGCAGCAAGATGTCATTATCGACGGTGTCAAATGCTTTTCTAAAGTCAAAATAAGCTACGTCCACCTGCACCCCAGCATCTACTGCTGGCACTACGCGTCCCATGAAATCAAGGAGGTTGGTAGCAGTGCTGCGACCCGGACGGAATCCATGCTGTGCATCCGATAACTGTCCGCGCACTTGCTCTTGCATACAGCGCTGAATGGCAGACTCTAACACCTTTGCCGGCGTCGACAACACCGCCACCGGCCTATACCCACCGATGTCAGTTCCCGCCCTGCCTTTGGGCACTGGAATGACTCGTGTAATCTTCCACCGAGCTGGAAACTTCGCAGAATGAAGACAAGCGTTAAATATACAAAGTAACGGCTCCGCGAGTACCCTTTTTTTTTTTTTTTTTTTTTTTTTTTCACTATAAACCCAAAATCTAAATATCGCCTGGAAACATTCGAAAATAAACTATTAAATAAAATGCCATGTTTGTCAACAAATGATGACCCTTTTTTTTTTTTTGGATGGGAAATCATCAAATGACCCCTCCCGCCCTGGGTGGAGCGGTAGGGAGTGTCAGACTTTTACTGACTAAAACCCACCCGTGATCCTTCTTGTGCCCTATGCGTTCCAGGGCCGCGGTAACTCTTTCGAACAAATTCCGCAACCCTAGCAGGCACCGACCCTATGGGGTCCCGTCCTTGGTGCTGACGGCTCCTTCGGCGCGCGTGGAACACAACGCGTCGTCGACTCAACCTGGTATCGGACGGCGAGCCACCCACGCTCACCGTCCCCAGGCATCAGCCACTGCGCAATAGCACAGCGGCCGACTTGTCTCTGGAGGAGGCCGAAATGGGACCATTACTGGCACTCCATCTCAGCACCCTCCCGAGCGTTGGGAGTCGCAGCACCCGCAGCAGAAGCGGCAGAAGCGGCGACGGAAGCCGCGGCAGCGGCAGAGGCGGCGGTGGCGGCGGACCTCTTGCCCTTGGTCGGGGCGGATGGCGCGCAGGCCCTTCCCCCAGCCCAGTGCTCGGCCGGCTTGCCAGCAGCCGCACATGTACTGCAGTGCGGCGTGGTCTCACACGAGCCGGCCCGATGACCGGGCTGACCACAGCGGAAACAAAGACCGCTGCGGTCCACCTCCGAGGGGCACATAGCTCCCGTGTGGTTGCCCACATGGCAGCGGTAGCACCTCAGAGGCCTGGGTTCCAGCAGTTTTACCCGCGCAGACACCCATCCCACCAAGAGCCTTCGGCCCTCCGACACAGTTCTGGCCGCCGTCACGGGGCAGCTCACCACAAGGGTTTGCATGCCCGTGTTGTCAGGCCGGAGGGTGCCCGCCTTGACGAGCTCGGCAGAGCACCCCCCAGTCCTGGCGACGGCGGCCACAACTTCCTCCTCCGTAACGGAGTCATCCAGGCCCACTATGCGCATGTCGATGCGCTTAGTTGGCCTGGACACCCGGACCTCGTCCGCGGGTAAGACCGCCCTCAGCCTTTCGGCCAGGGCGTCCGCGAACGGGCCACTCTCCGCTCCGGCGAGCTCAAGCTTGCGGGCACCGGTTAGGGTCCTCCTGACCCCGATGCCCCCGCTGATGCCCAGCTCTTGGAGGCTCACCGCCTCCTTTGCCCGCTTCAGTACGGCGAGATACGTCACGCCCTTCTTTTCCGCTTCCGGCTGCAGTGTGAGCACCACAGCCGCGGATTTCGGGGCGCGAAGCCTCGCCGCAATGGCATTGGCTTTCCGCCGCTGCTTCTTGGCCTTGTTCTTGGCCGCCTTCTTCTGTCGCCGCTTCTCTCCAGCAACCTGCCACTCGGCCTCGTCCGCAGGAGGGTCCGACGGTGTGGGTGGGGGCGGCCGCGGCGCCACTGGCGCAACAGCCTTAGCCGCTCCCCCTCCAGCCTTCCTCCTACCCCTCTTCACCGGGGCCGACTTGGTCGACGCCGGCGTCGCAGGCGCCGGCGCCACAGGTGCTGGCGCGGCTCCTCCTTTGGCTTTCGCCTGGCCGGACGTTCCCGGGCTGGCAGCAACGGCGGCCGCGTACGAGGCCGCCTTCTGCTGCTGGCCCGGGGCCCTCTGAGTCGCCACTGTTGCCGCTGTTGGGGGACGCCGGACCATGTCCTCCAGCATGGAGAACTGCCTCCGGAAGGGAGCCAGCTCCTGCCGCACCAGGTCCCGGACCTGGCTCAGCACTTGGCCCCCCTCCGGCGCTGCCGGACTCAGTCCCCCTCGCGGCTCCACGGAGGCCGCTCTGGCCATCCCTGCCAGGTCCCTCCGGAGCGACTCATTCTCCCGAACGAGTCGCTCCGTAAGAACCGCTAGGCGGGCGACCTCCGCCCGCAACTCCGACGCCTCCTCTGAGGCAGTCCTGCCAACGTTGGCCGCCGCTGCCGCCAGTATGGAGGCTTTGGCCGCACTGATGGCCTCCCGCTTCGAGGACTGCTTCCTCTTGAAGGCCACAGCGCGAATCGCGGCCTCCACGACCTCCGCAAACTGGGCCCTCTGGTCCTCATTAGCGGGAGGCACCTCTCCCGGGGCCTCCGAGTCGTCAGAGTCGAGAGGAGGCGGACGAGTAGAGGGAACCCCGCGACCGCTCCCTCCAGGGCGACGCCCCTCCTCCACCAACCTCTCGGCCCGACGCTCCACCTCCCGGGTAGAGGGAGCCAGCCCCCTCCCTGCCTCACAGCCCCTGCCCCGCCTTGCGGTGGGGATTTTGCGGGCGGAGGCAAACTCGCCCTCGGAGGACGACTCCTTGTCGACCTCCCGTCTGGGCCGCTTGCGGAAGAACCTTACGTTCTCCGCCGCAGCCCCCTCTCCCCCGTCTTCAGAGCCCGCCGAGCTGACCGTTACTAGGTCTGGCGCGGAGCCGGGATCCGACTCCACACCACTCCGGCGCTCAGGCGAACCCTCCTCTACGAAATCGTACGCCATCAGCTCCTTATAGGAAGCGGATCCGGATGACGACGATTCTGAGCCTCCTCGGCTCCTGTTGCCACTGGCAAGTGGAAGGTGTTTGTTGCCCACCCCAGAGTACGGAGGGCAGCCCGCCGAAGCGGGGTGGGATTCCCCGACTGCTGAGCAGTCGGGACCCACCTGGGGACTCATTTTGCAAAAACCTTTTTTCATCTTGTTCCTTTTTGAGGGTGCGGTCCCTTACTCCTCCGCCCTTTCTCCATCAAAGGGCCTCTCCTCCCACCCGCTCACTGCCTTCACAGCCACGTCTGATGAGCAGACACGTACCAGAAGGCAGTGAACGGGATTCCTCGCGTGTGTGTCTCTCTTGGTCTGATCCCTCACTTGCGACCTTCCGGCATGAGTGGCTCTACCGGGAAAGCTCGCAAGATCATTGAGACGCTCAAGCCCCACCACGACGACAACGTGGAGACACATTCGGTGGGGTCCGCGAGTACCCTACCACAATCTTTAAAAAGAAACGTTGGTATACCATCCGGGCCCGCCGAACGCTTAGGCTTAAGGCGGTCGAGTGAACTTCTAACGTCCCTAAGACTAAGATTATTAATTTGTATGCATGCACTACCAGTGTTCCCCGCTTCCGCTGCCGCCGCTTCTGAGTCTAGTCGTGGCGGCACATTACTATATACTGACTCAAAATAAGTCGCGAACTGCTCAGCACACTCTTCATCTGACAAACACCGACCGTCCTTTACTATGTCCTGTCTATTCGTTGTACTTTTCTGCGATCGAATATATTGCCAAAATGACTTTGGGTCTTTCGCGAACTGACATTGAATCTTATTTTCATGCTGTTTGCGCGCAATTTCTATTGATTTTTTAATATGTGATCTATATTTTGAATATTCGTCGTAACTACTATTTAATTTAGTTGTTTTATATATTTTATGTAGTCTTGCTTTAATTTTTAAGTTTTTTATTATATCACTCGTGTACCATTTGGGGTAAATATATCGCTGTTTGACAATTACTGTTTTCCTAGGAACACTTGCATCTAAAATACTATTAAGTTTATTATAAAAAAAATTCAACATATCTTCCACATCGCTCTGCTCAAACATATCGGTCCAATCCGTAGATGCTAACATAGAATATAGCAATTCATAATCCGCTTTATAAAAATTCCAACGCGGCCTCATAGCAGTGCGTGTGCCGCGAGCGGCGGGTGATGTGCGTCCACGGGCACGAGCGACCCATCCGCCATCACCACTGACACCTCGCGAACACCCGAACTCAATATCAAATCTAGTTGTCTATTTAAACAGTTAGACACATTATTGTTTTGAGTGAATCCGCAATAGGACAAAAAATATTCATAATAATTCCTCACATTTATGGGAATTCAAAGTGAATAAAAATGATCAAAATTTTTTCTGTACCTTCCATTGTTTAATGATGAGTCTTTATTAATGCTAAGAAAATTATATGGTTCACTCCAAACTGTATTACAAATATTTTTGAATAAATTCCTCGACATATCAGAACTAAATTTATCATTTTATTCATTTCAGAAAATGGAAGACCTTGACATTGTGAATGATGTTGTTAAGTCATTCTATTTTGCTCAAGAATTAATTGGGGACAATGTTGAACAAACCGAGTTCCAGGAAAATCAGCAAGATAAAGTCAAAGATGCTCAAGAAAGACCGTTAAAAGGAAAAAACAAAAAGTCGAAATTAACTTCTAAAATGACCTTATCCAAACTATTGGATACGCCTTCTACATCTTACGTTATTCGCAAGGAGCCAGGAAAAGCGCACCATTTAATTAAAATATCTATTTGTGATTTAAATGACAATAATTTAATAAGTCGTGTTGATCGCAGTGATAGTGATTGTGGTTGTGTGAATGTTCAGTATCTAGTCAAGGACAATTACGATGAAATTATGAATGAAACAGAATATCTCGTTGGTAAAATAGTTCAAAAATTAAGTTCACCTACATACAGACCTTAAATGCAATTTATAGTTATTGTTTAATTAAATGTGAAACAATAAAAATAAAATCGATTCTACATACTGTGTTTATAATCACCTATTACATTATAGAACGATCGCTTAACTGAGACTGTCTCTGAGGAAGCTCTTCTTTAGAGGGAACGTTCCGGAGTTGACTATGCCATCTAGTATAGCATATTCGCGACTTATAAGTAAAGTATACTTGAAAATGACAATGGTGTTCCTATAGTTCCTGTACACGTTCCCTATATAGACGAGCTTCCCAGGGATGGTCTCAGTTAAGCAGTCAGTCAATAGTATATTATGGTTCCTCTAATTAATAAACACTGCGTATTGTTATGACAAGCTTGTATACTTAAGAAGTATTGTTATACTAATGTTATTCATATCATAATTTATAAGCAGTAAGAGGGAAATTCTTTCGAAAAGGGAAAAAAAGAAAACAAAATATAATTATATATAGGTTATACATTTATTGATATAGTTACACTCATTTATTTATTTTTTTAATTCGATTATATGCTTATACCTAACTTATATCTTAGAACATAGTTTTAACTCAGTAGAACAAATAGAGTACTCCAACAAGTATTAAAGTATTGAACTATAATGACCCAAGGTAAAGTGTTGAAACAACCTTCAATTCTCTGCCTTTTATCGTCTTCACTATTGGCTGACATTGCTTGTACTTGCCCTAGTTTAGTTAAAGCTGACTACATAAAATACCTAGGTGTTACGATTGACACAAATCTAAATTTCCGTAAACATATTGAGCTGCTGTGCACAAGAGTGCGTAAATTAATATATATTTTTAAACACCTACGTCACATAGCCGACTATAAGTTAATTAAACAAGTATATTTGGCTCTGTGTCAATCTGTACTTACGTACTGTATTACTTCATGGGGTGGTGCTGCAAAGACTATCTTACTTCCTCTAGAACGTGCTCAAAGAGCAATACTAAAGGTTGCAACCTTCCGACCTTTTAGATTTCCCACACACGAGTTATAAACAGCATGCAAAATACTAACAGTACGTCAACTATTTATAATGCACATCATACTTCATCAACAGTCTGAGCTTCCTTTTGACCCAGTATCTTCAACCAGGAGGAGGAAAGATTTGGTTTGCATAAAACCACAGACAAGACATGCATTTGCCCATAGATTTTACGTATTTTTAGGACCTTTTTTATACAATAAGCTAAACAAATTGTTAGATATATATAGCGTAAATTACATTCAATGTAGAAAATTGATATCAGAGTATCTATTCAGACTCAATTACACAGACACAGAGAAGCTATTGGAAGTTCTAGTATAATTGTAAGGTTTAATTCGTAAGTTGTTATTCTTTAATTTTTGTATTCATGCACCATAAATGATAAGTCTTGTTAAGTGATGACCTGAAACACAGGTTTTATAAACCTAGCTCAGGAAAGTCGCTAATCATACATAATTGTAGGTTTAAAATAAATTTACCATACGTCCTGAAATATTGATAATTTAGTTAAACACATAGTTATTTGTTGGATACTAACATAATTATTTTATTTAAGATTACTTGTGGCTATTAATCTGTAACTATATGGTGTAAAAGATTTATAATAAAGATTTTTATTTATTTATTTATTACTATTAAGTATGAGTTTATTTAATTTTTGTGTAAAAACTTGATGATTTTTAGATCTTATAACATACATATCATCTCGCAGGTTATCATTAAACATTAATGCCCTTTTATATTTTTCAATATCCAATTTTTTCGTTATCGGCTTTGTTACTCCCTTTGCTTTCTTTATAGTTTTATTTTCAGTGCGTACACAATACAACTTAGCTCGTAAACCTACAAATTCCGAAATAATCTCTCCACCCAATTCGTCTTTGAAATAGCCTGGCATTTTCATGTTGGCTTTAGGTAACCCATATATATATAACGAGGGTTCGTCAACAGTGGGTCGCGACATCGGAAATAACACTCACAAAACTTTCGTTAACACTTTTAATTACTTACTAACACACACTGAATACAAAATAATCAAGGATGCCTGAGATATGGCTCGATTAAGAATTTAGGAACGCGGGAAGTTTAGCGTGGAGTAACGAATGTCTACTCAGTTCGCCGGACCGATTCAAAGTGACCGCGCTCAACTGTCGCCGCACACAGCCCTACCCCAGCTACAGGTTACTCAACCTACTTGTCAACGTCTGTACCTGTCAATGTCAAATAGCCGATTATACTTCCGAATCGACTATGACTCGATTATTCACTTGGTGTTGTCATTACTCCACGCTAACCATCCCCAAGTTATTACTTGACGTTCCCAAACGTAAGCTGTCAAATCAAACTATATAGTTTCTTCAGTGAGAGATAGATGGCGCTGATCCAAATCGATTGATATGCGTTGACGCTTCGACATATATATTATTATCCTCAAAATTGCTGGTGTCAAAATAACGAATATTGTTTTTCATATCCTCATAAAAATTATCAGTTTTTACAAAATAAAGCAAACTGTCAGTATCAGTATAACATAAAATTACATTATTTCCATACATTTTTTTAATTACAGTATAATGAAAATTATATAAATGTGTTTTAGAAATTTCAAGAATAGAAAATCCGATATAAATAGGACGATCTAATGTAACTTTTGTCTTATTTAATTGAATAGCTACTAAATTATCGGATAAAATTGACAAGTCTTTAAAATGCGGTGCGCTAATATACCTCTCAGCACCAAGCAATTTGTTGGTTGTATTTAACTTATCTTTCCATAATTTTACGAGCCTAACATCAACTTGTTTTCGCTTGTTTTTAATTGTTTTTCCAAAAATGGAATTGTTTTGTTTCTTAAAAAAATCTTTTTCAAAATCAGATTTAGCTGTTTGTCTGAGAGAAGTATTTAATAAAATATATGGTTTTAAAAAGTTTTCTTGATAGAATGATAATATTCTATATATTTTTAACAATATTAAACCATTTTTTAAACACTCTTGTAAATGTATATAATGAATAACAAAACGATGTTTGCTGTTTAAATTTGCAATTAATTTCTTACACCTGTTATGCATAGGGGAATATTTTTCGGCAGCAAATGGTAGATCCGAATGAGCATCATGAATTTTAGGGGGGTAATATAAATCTACCTCTAAAATATATCCTTCATTACCGTTGTTAACATCATTTATACTGAACTTATTTATTTCATTATCATTAAGAAATCGGAAGTTACGCATTGGGAGTTTCTGCATCATTGCAAACCCGTATAAATTCACACAGTCCAGATAAATAAGGTATGTGCTTGCCTTGTCCTTATCATACGTTGATTGATATTTGTTATTAGCTTTGGCATATCTTAATGAGCATTGGGCAAGACCTCCTTGAATTCCATTTTCTAACATTTGGTACATTTCTACGTCAGATATTAAATCAAGCTCTACTTTAGTGTACAATAGCATAGCATCCCAACTTAGCGATAGTGATGAAACATAATAGCATGTTTTGTTCGCGACGATGCGTCTTAGCTACATAGTATAGGTAGTTATAGGTAGCTATAGTAGTACATAGTGTTCGCTACGATGCGTCTTAGCTACATAGTATAGGTAGTTATAGGTAGCTATAGTAGTACATAGAATGTTGCAACAAATAAAAACACGACTACATAGTATAGGTAGTTATAGTTAGTACATAGAATGCTGTAACAAATAAAATCAAAATTGCATAGTATAGATAGTTATAGGTAGCTATGGTTGATACATAGTTTGTTATTGAAATAAAACACATTCGTTACAGTCGTTTGCTCTCAAGAGGCAGTATATAAGCCCTTGGAGCCTTTATTTCTCCCAAGTAAATAGAATATAGTTAGGTAGGGTATCCTATCCCTTACACATAACAGTAGACACATGGTAACCCTGGTAATCGATGGTACATAAGGTAATCAAGGTATATAAAGGTATATAAAGGTAATCAAGGTATATAAAGGTAACAAGGTATTTACACACATAGACAGACATACATAGGTAATAGAAAGGGCTTGGTAATTTGAGACCTGAAATATTTAGGTCAAAGGTAGTCGCATAGCTAAAGCGACACTGACCAATCACAGAGCAGGAGGGTGCTGGTACGTGATTGGTCAATGGTTTTTGATAAATAGCCCTGGTGAAGGTATGCACACAAATAAAACACTTTGCATCTACCCTCTTCCTTTCCCGAAAATACAAGTCTAGATTCTAGACTTCTAAATGTCTGAAATAGAACCGCCTTGAAAAATCCTTTCAGGGGATATATAGATATCTATAGTATGTGAAGGCATAAAGCCGTAATTAAGGATTTAATAAAACTGATTATTTTTATCCCCCTGAAATATATACGCTTATAGAGTTGCAACCCCTTGAGTGACAGGGTTGAAACATATGTAGTTTTGTAGAGGGTTGTCGTATCTATAGAGATACATATAGCTGTATAGCCCTCCTAGCATAGTTTTACGGTAAATTCACCCCAAGTAGGTAATAGCTTCGTGCCTACAATAGTTTTGTATAGTTTTCGGCATCCCACCCCTACATGGAGGGGGATGAAGGGGTGAATTCGTCTCCGCTGTATGGAGCTTACCGAGGGCTATCCATAAAGGTACGACAACCCCTACTCACATAGACCTAAGCCTAGATATAGCCTAAAATCTAGAATTAGCATAGTGAAAATTAGCGTTAATAAACTTCATCACACACGGTGATTTTTTGGGTGTCGGTACGGTACAGTTGCGCCGTACAATAGTGACATAGGAAGTTTATAGAATTTGTAGTCATTTGCAAGATATTTCGAATTTATACCTAAATGTAGAATCATATAGTCGCGAATTTCACCCTTCAAATCGCTAAGTGCATAGTGAACAAGTTAAATAGTGTTTTATTGTGACTTTATTGGTAAGCCCTCAATACCTACCCCTATATACTGTGTCAATAACAGCAAGTATAGCAAGTAATCAACTAAGGGTTGCATCCTCATGGCCCGTAGCTTATAGACGGAGCGTCAGCGCGTCTGGATCATTTATACCTAGGTGGGTTGTCATCATACAGTCCACTTTTGAAGAATAGGATAACCTACCCTGGCCACCCTACAGTCCAGTCGATCACGTCCGCCCCGTACATTTTCTGGTCCATCGGAGCCGGATATTTTGAAGATAGCCTGATCTAGCTATTTGGAAGTTGGATTTACCGAACCACGCAGCTACCCTGAAGGCGCAACCCCTATTGTGAAGTCGCACCCCCTTGAAGAAAAAACTACCCTTCAACATATCAAGATACGAAGGGTGTCCATAGAAGCTAAATAGAAGTCGGACCTTGAAGAAATCATCCCTTCAAGAAAACTACCCCTAGGCAGATTGATGTTGAAAAATAGTGAAGGAATAACATAGAAGAAATTTAATTAAGCTGAACTTAGAAAATTTCGAACGACTTCACACTTTGAAAATTTTGAGGAGTTCCGACACTTAGGAAAATTTTTGAAGAATTTTGAACTTAGAAAATTTTCAACAATCCGAAACTTGGAAAATTTTTGAAGAATTTTGACCTTAGAAAATTTTCAACAATCCGACACTTGGAAAATTTTTGAAGAATTTTGAACTTAGAAAATTTTCAGCTGCCTGACACTTAGAAAATTTTTGATCAAGCGGGACTTAGAATATTTTTGAAGAATTTTGAACTTAGAGAATTTCGATCGACTTCACACATAGAAGATTTTGAACAGTCTGGGACTTAGAAAAGTTTCAGTCAATCCGAACTTAGAAAATTTTTTGAAGATTGGGGACTTTGAAGAATTTTGAAAATTTTTTGAAATAGAAGTTTTTTGGAAACTTGGATTGAAGTTTCACCTGAGGCTTACCAGTGGACTACCGAATAGTTTTGAAGATTCATTGAAGACTTCAACAATGCCGATCACGAGGTCGCATGGCAAATCATCCGAGGCGTGGACAGTTCCGATACAGGATCCAGCCGAGAGGGTTCCTGCTATCCATCATCAGGTGCCGCCGCGTTCGCCCTCATCGTCTGGGACGGCGCGATCGATGCAGCAGCGCAGTGAAGACGTGTCTCCGCCTGCTGCCGCTGAACGAATAGAACAGATAGAAGCTTCAGCAATAGAACGAGTACCTGCACCATTGCCGACAACAGTACAGAAAGAGATGCCATCGACCTCAAGGAAGGGAACCCGCTTTGAGACGACTTCAGATAGTACAATGAAGCCGTCAAATAGAAAAGATAGCCGAGTCTTGCCAATGACTACCCGGGGTGACGCCCGTATAGAACATAGACGTCCGCCGTCGACCATTGACAGGTCACCGCGGTCATATAGAAAAGTGCAGAAGGCTCGCAAAGACTTATTGAAGATTAAGTTGGAGCTTGCCCAGTTAGCACTTCAGAGAGCCGAACAAGAGTCGGACGAAGAATCTTTGGACGATAGAAACTCAAATGAAGAGTACGTGCGTTCCTGGCTGGAAGAGGCGCCTGAACCTGTTCCTGATCAGAGAGAGACCAACGCCGCCGAGGGGGACATCCGTGATAGTCGACAGCAACCGCCCCCCCCTGTGGACTTCGAACCAATAGTGGACTCTCGTCGAACGCACATAGATCCAGATAGTGCTAAACAGATAGAGCCACCACCTATGAAGAAAATAGAAGACGATAGGAGCGAGGATAATTTACGTCCATTCGTTACGGACCTTACGGCTGCTATAGCATCTTTAGTTGACAAGAAAACAGAACAGCAGTCACAGAATTCCTCCTCGGCGTCGAAGGTCATCATGACCTTACCGAACTTCAGTGGTGCGCATACAGAATGGTTGTCATTTCGAGCCATTTATGAAACAACTCGAAAATATTTCAACGATGTCGAAAATACAGCAAGACTTAGAAGAAGCCTGCATGGACGCGCTTTAGAAACAGTCAGTTCAGAACTCATCGGCTATGCAAGACCAGATGACATCATGAGGGAACTCGAGCTGCAATTCGGCCGACCAGCTTCGATAGCACAGGCCGAAACAGATAGATTGCGAGGACTGACACGATGCAGTGAAAATCCAAAGGATATTTGCTCATTCGCAAGCCAAGTGAGGTGCGCTATAGTAACGCTGCGAGCATTGAAGAAGGATCATTACCTGATCAACGCCGAGCTCATGCGAACCTTGACAGAGAAGCTACCGAATTCGATACGTGTACAGTGGTACCGTATATATACAGAAAAGTACCAGTCCTTGCCAGACTTGTCGCTGTTTAGCGAATTCATTACCGAACAAGCTCGATACTGCAGCGCTTTCGCTCCTGCTGAAAACATCAAGACAGAGGGCTCATCCAACCGACGCACACCGCAGCAGAGGACTCACACAACAACAGAGAAGTCAGCAAGCAAGTGCCGACTGTGTGAGAAGGATGGCCATATAGAACGCGATTGCTCAAAGTTCAAGAACAGCAATAGTAACAAGAGATGGGAAATTGCGAAGAATCTAAACCTGTGCTTCCGTTGCCTGAAGCCAAGAAGAGAGCGGCATAAATGCAACGCTAAGAAGTGTGACGTCAAGGGGTGTACAGCCACGCACAGTCGGCTACTTCATTACGACAAGAAGCCTGCTGCGGTGGCAGCCGAAAAGCCCAGACAGACCGAAGTCAAAAAGGAGCCCAAGGAGACAGTCGCCAGCTCAAGATCATCGTCGAATCACGCCTATTTAAAGATCATCCCGGTCCGGGTCATTGGACCGGCGGGAGAGGCATCTACGTTCGCCCTACTCGACGATGGATCGACCGTATCGTTGATCGATGAAGACATCGCCAACCAAGTCGGAGCCGAGGGCAAGATCGACCCACTGAAGATTGGTGCGATCGGTGACACCATGATCGACACTCCTTGTTCGAAAAGAGTCACAGTGACACTCGCGAGTCAGCATAGAAATAGGGTGCCGTTCAGAACGCGCACCATACCGAAGCTTTCTCGCGTCACAGACAGTCCGTGAAGAAGATGTCACACATTGCAAACATCTCATCGACTTGAAAGAGCAGCTAGTCTATGATGTTGGCGCGCCCAAGATTTTGATTGGCCAAGACAACTGGCACCTTCTCCTTGCCAGTGAAGTCAGAAGAGGCCCCAGGCACCAGCCAATGATAAATGATAAATGATGATAAATGATATTTATTTTGTAAGTAAGTTAAACATAACACTTTTACACGTCCAATATTTCTTGTCATTTTAAGCTAGATGAAGCCGGTGTTTCCTAGCTGACTACCCTGAGAAGAAACACCGAAACAAACTCAGAGGTCAAAGTCTCTTTTAAAGTCCATACAATCCGTACTGGTCAAATCATATGAGAACCATGTATGTTAATGTCTGAGGTAGCCTTTTGAGGAAAGTGCCACACAGATTTGAGTGGACCTATCCAGACAGCGCAAGCATTTGTCAGATACCGTGTAGCTCAAACTTAAAACTTTAAGGAGCTCAACGGCTTGACGAACAATACCAAAGTAAGGACATTTGGGTAGGCCGCAAGAATTACTCAAACTGCCAGACAAACTGAAACAAGACCCTAATATGGCGATCTACATAGTTCCCATTCATAATATGTTATATGAGAACTATGCAGATCTGTGTCTGAAATGGTCTTTTGAGGAAAGAACCATACAGATTTAAGTGGGCCTGTCCATTCAGTGCAAGCCTTTGTCAGTAGTCGAGTAGCTCAACTTAGAAACAATAAGGAGCTCAACGACCCGACGAACAATACCAAAGAAGGGACATTTGGGTAGGCCGTAAAAGTACTTAAACTGCCAGACGTCGTCGTTATATATACTTTAAGGAAAGAAAAAAGAAAATAATACCCATATAGTCCTCATATTCACAAAATAAATTAAGTAAAAATATAATACTTTACAAAGTAAGTATACATGTCAAACATAATATAATAATAAAAAAAAATATATTACTTTAACAAGTAAATATTCATGTCACAATAATAAAATAATACTTTAAAAAGTAAACATTCATGTCAAAATTGCAAAATTGAATTTACATGCAGGAGAATATAAAATGTCAAAGTCTAAAATTGAGAAAAGTATCAATAGATAAACGTAATAGTAGGCCATGTACATCCCCACCGAATGTGTCTCCACGTTGTCGTCGTGGTGGGGCTTGAGCGTCCCAATGATCTTGCGAGCTTTCCCGGTAGAGCCACTCATGCCGGAAGGTCGCAAGTGAGGGATCAGACCAAGAGAGACACACGCTTGCTCGCTGCTCTCTGGTACGCGTCTGATCATCAGACGTGACTGTGGGAGCAGCGAGCAGGTGGAGAGGTGAGGTGAGGAGAGTGGGCCCCGAGAAGGGGCGGAGCAAACAGGGACCGCACCCTTAAAAGGCACAAAAAATGAGTCAAGATCTTTGCAAAATGAGTCCCCAGGTGGGTCCCGACTGCTCAGCGGTCGGGGAATCCCACCCCGCTTCGGCGGGCTGCCCTCCGTACTCTGGGGTGGGCAACAAAGACCTTCCGCTTGCCAGTGGCAACAAGAGCCGAGGAGGCTCCGAATCATCGTCGTCATCCGGATCCGCTTCGTTTAAGGAGCTGATGGCGCACGAGTTTGAAGAGGAGGGTTCGCCTGAGCGCCGGGGTGGTGCGGAGTCGGATTCCGGCTCCGCGCCAGACCTAGTAACGGTCAGCTCGGCGGGCTCTGGAGACAGAGGAGGGGGGGCTGCTGTGGAGGGCGTCAAGCTCTTCCGCAAGCGGCCCAGACGGGAGGATGACAGCGGGTCGTCCTCTGAGGGCGAGTTTGCCTCCGCCCGCAAGATCCCCACCGCCTGGCGGGGCAGGGGCTGTGAGGCGGGGAGGGGGCTGGCTCCCTCTACCCGGGAGGTGGAGAGTCGGGCCGGGAGGTTGGTGGAGGAGGGGCGTCGCCCTGGAGGGAGCGGTCGTAGGGCTCCCTCTACTCTTCCGCCTGCTCTCGACTCCGACGACTCGGAGGCCCCGGGAGAGGTGCGTCCCACTGTCGAAGACAAGAAGGCCCAGTTTGCGGAGGTCGTGGAGGCCGCGATCCGCGCTGTGGCCTTCAAGCGAAAGCAGTCCTCCAAGCGGGAGGCCATTACGGCGGCCAAAGCCTCCATTATGGCGGCGGCGGCGGCCAACGTCGGCGGGTCCGGAGAGGCGACAGAGTTGCGGGCGGAGGTCGCCCGCCTCGCGGCCGTAACGGAGCGACTCATTGCAGAGAATGAGTCGCTCCGGAGGGACCTGGCTGGCATGGCCAGAGCGGCCTCGGAGGAGCCGCAGGGGGGGCCGAGTCCGGCGACGCTGGAGGGGAGCCTAGTGCTGAGCCAGGTGCGGAGCCTGGTGCGGCAGGAGCTGGTTCCCTACCAGAAGCAGTTCTCCGTTTTGGAGGACATGATTCGGCGTCCCCCACTAGCGGCGACACAGAGGCCCCAGGGCCGGCAGAAGGCGGCTTCGTACGCGGCCGCCGTGGCTGCCGGCCCAGGAACGTCTGGCCAGGCGAAGGCGAAGGCCAAGGGCGGAGCCGCGCCGACACCAGCGACAGCGCCTGTGACGCCGGCGACTACGACGCCGGCGACGACCAAGTCGGCCCCGGCGAAGAGGGGTGGGAGGAAGGCTGGAGGAGCGGCTAAGGCTGCGGCGCCAGTGGTGCCGCAGCCGCCCCCACCCCCACCCTCGGACCCTCCTGCAGCCGAGGCCGAGTGGCAGGTTGCTGGCCAGAAACGGCGGGTCGCGAAAGCGGCCAAAAACAAGGCGAGGAGGCAGCGGCGGAAGGCCAACGCCATTGCGGCGAGGCTTCGCGCCCCGAAATCCGCGGCTGTAGTGCTCACACTGCAGCCGGAAGCGGAACAGAGGGGCGTGACGTATCTCGCCGTACTGAAGCGGGCGAAGGAGGCGGTGAGCCTCCAAGAGCTGGGCATCAGCGGGGGCATCGGGGTCAGGAGGACCTTAACCGGTGCCCGCAAGCTCGAGCTCGCCGGAGCGGAGAGTGGCCCGTTCGCTGACGCCCTGGCCGAAAGGCTGAGGGCGGTCTTACCCGCGGACGAGGTCCGGGTGTCCAGGCCGACTAAGCGCATCGACATGCGCATAGTGGGCCTGGATGACTCCGTGACGGAGGAGGAAGTTGTGGCCGCCGTCGCCAGGACTGGGGGGTGCTCTGCCGAGCTCGTCAAGGCGGGCACCCTCCGGCCTGACAACACGGGCATGCAAACCCTTGTGGTGAGCTGCCCCGTGACGGCGGCCAGAACTGTGTCGGAGGGCCGAAGGCTCTTGGTGGGATGGGTGTCTGCGCGGGTAAAACTGCTGGAACCCAGACCTCTGAGGTGCTACCGCTGCCATGTGGGTAACCACACGGGAGCTATGTGCCCCTCGGAGGTCGACCGCAGCGGACTCTGTTTCCGCTGTGGTCAGCCCGGTCATAAGGCCGGCTCGTGCGAGGCCACGCCGCACTGCAGTGCATGTGCGGCTGCTGGCAAGCCGGCCGAGCACTGGGCTGGGGGAAGGGCCTGCGCGCTATCCGCCCCGACCAGGGGCAAGAGGTCCGCCGCCACCGCCGCCTCTGCCGCCGCCGCGGCTTCTGTCGCCGCCACTGCCGCTTCTGCTGCGGGTGCTGCGGCTCCCAACACTCGGGAGGGTGCTGATTTCGGCCCCCTCCAGAGACAAGTCGGCCGCTGTGCTATCGCGCAGCGGCTGATGCCTGGGGACGGTGAGCGTGGGTGGCTCGCCGTCCGATACCAGGTTGAGTCGACGACGCGTTGTGTTCCACGCGCGCCTCAAGGAGCCGTCAGCACCGAGGACGGGGCCCCATAGGGTCAGTGCCTGCTAGGGTTGCGGAATTTGTTCGAAAGAGTTGCCGCGGCCCTGGAACGCATAGGGCACAAGAAGGATCAAAAAAAAGGTCATGTACATCGTTGAAGCATCTCAATCCCAAGCCTTTTGGTCTTCAATATAGTCTCTAACTGTGTAAAAAGCTTTCTGGCATAGCTTACGTTTTACTATCAATTTTAATTTATTAATACTAAGGTCTTGGATGTAGGAAGGGAGTTTATTATAAAAACGTATACATTGACATCTAAATGAACCACCTATTTTCTTGAGCCTAGTTTTAGGAATGACAAAATTATGTTTGTTCCTGGTATTCACATTATGAATATCACTGTATCTTTTAAATAGATTAATATTTTTATGTGCATACAAAAGATTCTCGTAAATATACTGAGAAGGCACAGTCATTATATTAATCTCTTTAAATTTGTCTCTGAGGGACTGTTTAGGACTTAATTTGTAAATCGCACGGATAGCTCTTTTTTGCAACACAAATACTGTTTGAATATCAGCGGCATTTCCCCACAACAAAATGCCGTATGACATCACACTATGGAAATAATAAACGTGCTGTTTCAACATCAGTTAAGCCACGAATTTTTCTAACGGCATATGCTGCAGAGCTAAGTTTTTTGGACAATTTGTCTATATGGGGGCCCCACTGTAGCTTCGCATCCAAAGTTATGCCTAAGAACAGTGTGCTATCTTCGGGTTTTAACTCTTCCCCCTTTATTAACACACTAGTGTTCACCTGTCTAACATGAGGTAACGTGAACTTTACACATTTCGTTTTTTTCTCATTAAGTAGAATCTCAATAGCGTCACTTACAACGCTTGGATGGACGCTACATGGCGCGCACACTAGAATAATCGGTCAGCAGGTGCATTACGTCAGCGCATGCAGAGAAGATAGAGAAAATAGAGACGATAGACTGAACGAGCAACTTCGTGAATTTTTCGCACTCGAGTCCCTAATAGTTAATCCTAGGCGTCCAGATTCTGATCCAGAGAAGCAGGCTGAAGACTTCTTGAAAAGACATACCAAACAGTTGACAGATGGGCATATAGAAACAGCTATGTTATGGAAAAATAACAATTTTGTAATGCCCGATAGTTATGGGACAGCACACAAGCGGCTGATCTCTATAGAAAAGAAGCTCGACAAAGATCCGAGTCTTCGAAATAAATATATAGAACAGATGGACTCGCTCCTTTCAAAAGGGTACGCAGAAAAAGCGCCCAAACAGACCACGCCAGGAAGAACCTGGTATCTGCCTCATTTCGACGTCTTCAATCCCATGAAGCCGGAGAAGTTTCGAATAGTACACGACGCCGCAGCTAAATCGAATGGATTGTCATTGAACGACTTCCTGCTTACAGGACCGGACCTGTTACAGTCGCTGCCCGGCGTCATGATGAGGTTTCGTAAACATCCGATAGCCATTTCCGGTGACATTGCCGAAATGTTCATGCAGGTCAAAGTACGACCTGAAGATAGAGACGCCCTCCGATATTTGTGGAGAGGCAATAGAAGAGAAGGAGCCCCCGACGAGTATCGAATGACGTCAATCATATTCGGTGCGGCAAGCTCACCGTGCACGGCCATATTCGCGAAGAATTGGAACGCGAACCGGCACATAGAACAGCATCCAGAAGCAGTAGAAGCAATAGTGAAGAACCATTATATGGACGATTATCTGGATAGCTATAGAACAGTAGAAGAAGCGACACATATAGCAACAGCGGTGAAGAAGATACACCAACAGGCTCGTTTCGAAATAAAGAAATGGGTATCGAATGACATCGACGTCATACAGAAAATAGAACCGTCGCTTATAGAGACAGAAGTCGTCGACATCGGCGACCATACAGAAAAAATTCTTGGCCTAATATGGAGACCCAAGAGCAGATACGCTGGGTTTCAATCTGAGCCTAGCCCGATTACCGAGTGGCGTATTACAGAAGGAAGTGCCCACAAAGAGAGAGGCGCTGAAAATAGTGATGTCACTATACGACCCACTCGGCCTAGCCTCACCCGTAACGATTCGCGCCAAACAAATACTCCAAGAAGCATGGAGAAGAGGAGTCGACTGGGACCAGCCGTTCGACACAGACTTGGCCACAGCATGGAGAAGTTGGGTTCAACATCTACAGAATCTTGCCCAAGTCACAGTACAAAGATGTTACCCAGGATATAGCGACGCCATAGAAACGCAAGTCCACGTTTTCACGGACGCGAGCGAAACTTCGTACGCCGCAGCGGTGTACTGGCGTATCTCTACAGAAGATGGCAAGACTCACGTGAGCCTCGTCATGGCCAAGGCAAAGATGGCGCCACTCAAGCTCCAATCGATACCCCGACTCGAGCTGCAGGCCGCGGTGATGGGGACCCGCGTCGCTGCAGCTGTCATCCGAGAACACGGAGTCAAGCCGGCCTCCGTGACGTACTGGTCAGACAGCAAAACCGTGCTGACCTGGATCAGAAGAGGAGCTCGAGTTTACAAACCGTTCGTCGTGCACCGCATAGCTGCCATAGAAGAGCATAGTAGAGTCGAAGACTGGCGATGGGTGCCCACTAAGAAAAATATAGCAGACGCAGCCACTCGTGACGTACCACAGCACTTTGATTCGAGACACGAGTGGTTTTGTGGCCACAGCTTCCTGTATGAAGAGTCGACAACATGGCCAATAGAGAAGCCTCCACTAGAGGAACAGACGGGTGAGGAGCGAACCTTAGTCGCTATAGAAAATATAGATAGAAGACTCACAGAAGTCATACCCGATCCAGCAAGATTTTCGAAATGGGAACGACTGTTGAGAGCGACGGCGACAGTACTACGCTTCGTCGCCAAATGTCGGCCGCCCAAAGAAAACACGTTCTACAAAAGAACGAGGAAAAATATAGAAGCGGATCCGGATTGGAGGAAACGTACAAAGACGGCAGTGCCCCCTCCTACAGCATCAGTGACGTCCTCAGTGACGTCAAAATATAGTTTTTTAATAGAAGCCGAATACCTCCAACAAGCGGAGAGGTTACTCGTGCAAGCTGTACAGCAACAGATGTTTTCCCGCGAGTTGACAAGTTTGCGAGGAAACGAAGAAATAGACAAGGATAGCGCCCTGCGACCGTTACAAATAGAATTGAAAGATGACGTCATACACCTCAGAAGTCGTATAGATAGAATCGACAAAATAACAGAAGACGTCAAGCGCCCACCCATATTACATGGCGACCATCGTATAACTCAGCTCTACATAGACTGGACACACCGCAGCTTACAACACAGTGGAACCGAGATGACCATCAATGAAGTCCGACAGCATTACTGGGTCGTCAGAATGAGACCCACAACGAAGATGGTAGTGACACGTTGCTTACCGTGTCGCATTAGGAAGGCGTGCGCACCAGTACCAGCTACAGGCGACCACCCCAGAACGCGTCTAGCTCACCATCAGAGGCCGTTCACATTCACTGGACTCGACTATTTCGGTCCGCTATCCGTTACAGTCGGTCGCCAGCATCAGAAGAGGTACGTGGCTCTATTTACGTGCCTGACCACCAGAGCGGTACACCTGGAAATCGCCGCAAGCCTCAGCGCAGACTCCGCGATACTAGCACTGCGCCGCTTCGCTGCACGCAGAGGATGTCCAACAGAAATACATTCAGACAACGGCACCAACATGCACGGTGCCAACAAAGAGCTCCGAGACGCCTTCAAAGAAGAGGCAAGTCGCCGAGGCATAGTATGGCGCTTCATCACTCCGTCAGCGCCTTTTATGGGTGGCGCATGGGAGCGCCTAGTCCGATGCGTGAAGACAGCATTACAGACTATACTTCACGAAAAACACCCACATGAAGAGGTGTTACACACACTGTTGTGTGAGGCCGAATATACGGTCAACAGTCGACCACTAACCCATGTTTCAGTTCACAGTGACGATGACGAGTCCATCACGCCGAACCACTTCCTCCTGGGTGGTTCAGCCCGGCTGCCGACGCCTGGCGTGTTCACAGAGCACGACATCGACAGCAAGCGCCACTGGCGGCGCTCACAAGCACTCGCCGACCAGTTCTAGCGCCGCTGGGTACGTGAGTACCTACCCGAGCTCCAACACCGGCGGGAGCCCCATAGCCGTGGCCCTAATCTGCAGGTGGGTGATCCCGTGCTCATCGCAGACGGCCAGCTGCCTCGCAACACGTGGCCGCGAGGCCGCATCATCGCAGTTTTCCCGGGCACTGATGGAGAGGTCCGGACAGCTGAGGTGCGCACATCCGGCGGCACCTTAAAGCGTCCAGTGAAGAAACTTGTCCCACTACCAAAGTAAGACAACAGCAGGCGATGCTGCTCCCACAGCTCGCCAACCAACAGATAGATGGGTGACGCTGCCAACGCGCGCAGCTCGCCCCCCCGTGCGGGCATATCCGGCCCGCTACCAACTTACTTTCAGCGGACAGTGAGAGAGTGATGCTGCCCACCGGCGCAGCTCACCTCCCGCGGACATGTTCGGTCCGCATTCGGCTCGCGTCAAGCGGGCAATAGCAGGCGATGCTGCTCTCACAGCTCGCCAACCGATAGATGGGTGACGCTGCCCGCAAGGCGCGGCTCACCCCACCGCGGACATATTCGGTCCGCATTCGGCTCGCATCAAGCGAGCAGTAGCAGGCGATGCTGCTCACACAGCTCGCCAACCGATAGATGGGCGACGCTGCCCGCAAGGCGCAGCTCGCCCCACTGCGGGCGTACCCGGCCCGCCGCCGCCTTGCTTTGTGCAGGCGACACAGCAGGCGATGCTGCTCTCACAGCTCGCCAACCGATAGATGGGTGACGCTGCCCGCAAGGTGCAGCTCACCCCCCGCGGACACATTCAGTCCGCATTCGGCTCGCGTCAAGCGAGCAGTAGCAGGCGATGCTGCTCTCACAGCTCGCCAACCATAGGTGGGCGACGCTGCCCGCAAGGTGCAGCTCGCCCCACTGCGGGCGTACCCAGCCCGCCGCCGCCTTGCTTTGTGCAGGCGACACAGCAGGCGATGCTGCTCTCACAGCTCGCCAACCGATAGATGGGTGACGCTGCCCGCAAGGCGCAGCTCACCCCACCGCGGACATATTCGGTCCGCATTCGGCTCGCATCAAGCGAGCAGTAGCAGGCGATGCTGCTCACACAGCTCGCCAACCGATATATGGGCGACGCTGCCCGCAAGGCGCAGCTCGCCCCACTGCGGGCGTACCCGGCCCGCCGCCGCCTTGCTTTGTGCAGGCGACACAGCAGGCGATGCTGCTCACACAGCTCGCCAACCATAGATGGGTGATGCTGCCCGCAAGGCGCAGCTCACCCCACCGCGGACATATTCGGTCCGCATTCGGCTCGCATCAAGCGAGCAGTAGCGGGCGATGCTGCTCTCACAGCTTGCCACCGCAGCAGGCGATGCTGCGCGCACTCGCAGCTCGCACAGACAGCGGGCCATCCGGCCCACAGCTCGCTCATTTGCGAGAACCTACGCAACAGCCTTGCGACTGCAGGCGACCCACAGCAGGGAAGCGGCAGACCGGCGACTGCACAGCTGCGTCGAGCACCGGCATCGAGCACCGGTGCCGCGCAGCGGGCGACGTGGCTACAGGCGTCGCTCACCGGGTTTCTGCAGCGCCGCGACGTCATCGAACCGAGTCATCGCTGCACTGCACGGCGGGAGAGATGTTCGCGACGATGCGTCTTAGCTACATAGTATAGGTAGTTATAGGTAGCTATAGTAGTACATAGTGTTCGCTACGATGCGTCTTAGCTACATAGTATAGGTAGTTATAGGTAGCTATAGTAGTACATAGAATGTTGCAACAAATAAAAACACGACTACATAGTATAGGTAGTTATAGGTAGTTATAGTTAGTACATAGAATGCTGTAACAAATAAAAGCAAAACTGTATAGTATAGATAGTTATAGGTAGCTATGGTTGATACATAGTTTGTTATTGAAATAAAACACATTCGTTACAGTCGTTTGCTCTCAAGAGGCAGTATATAAGCCCTTGGAGCCTTTATTTCTCCCAAGTAAATAGAATATAGTTAGGTAGGGTATCCTATCCCTTACACATAACAGTAGACACATGGTAACTGGTAATCGATGGTACATAAGGTAATCAAGGTATATAAAGGTATATAAAGGTAATCAAGGTATATAAAGGTAACAAGGTATTTACACACATAGACAGACATACATAGGTAATAGAAAGGGCTTGGTAATTTGAGACCTGAAATATTTAGGTCAAAGGTAGTCGCATAGCTAAAGCGACACTGACCAATCACAGAGCAGGAGGGTGCTGGTACGTGATTGGTCAATGGTTTTTGATAAATAGCCCTGGTGAAGGTATGCACACAAATAAAACACTTTGCATCTACCCTCTTCCTTTCCCGAAAATACAAGTCTAGATTCTAGACTTCTAAATGTCTGAAATAGAACCGCCTTGAAAAATCCTTTCAGGGGGATATATAGATACCTATAGTATGTGAAGGCATAAAGCCGTAATTAAGGATTTAATAAAACTGTTTATTTTTATCCCCCTGAAATATATACGCTTATAGAGTTGCAACCCCTTGAGTGACAGGGTTGAAACATATGCAGTTTTGTAGAGGGTTGTCGTATCTATAGAGATACATATAGCTGTATAGCCCTCCTAGCATAGTTTTACGGTAAATTCACCCCAAGTAGGTAATAGCTTCGTGCCTACAATAGTTTTGTATAGTTTTCGGCATCCCACCCCTACGTGGAGGGGGTTGAAGGGGTGAATTCGTCTCCGCTGTATGGAGCTTACCGAGGGCTATCCATAAAGGTACGACAACCCCTACTCACATAGACCTAAGCCTAGATATAGCCTAAAATCTAGAATTAGCATAGTGAAAATTAGCGTTAATAAACTTCATCACACACGGTGATTTTTTGGGTGTCGGTACGGTACAGTTGCGCCGTACAATAGTGACATAGGAAGTTTATAGAATTTGTAGTCATTTGCAAGATATTTCGAATATATACCTGAATGTAGAATCATATAGTCGCGAATTTCACCCTTCAAATCGCTAAGTGCATAGTGAACAAGTTAAATAGTGTTTTATTGTGACTTTATTGGTAAGCCCTCAATACCTACCCCTATATACTGTGTCTATAACAGCAAGTATAGCAAGTAATCAACTAAGGGTTGCATCCTCATGGCCCGTAGCTTATAGACGGAGCGTCAGCGCGTCTGGATCATTTATACCTAGGTGGGTTGTCATCATACAGTCCACTTTTGAAGAATAGGATAACCTACCCTGGCCACCCTACAGTCCAGTCTATCACGCCCGCCCCGTACATGTTTTAAATTGAAAACAATATAATAGCATGGGTCTAAATTATAATAAAGTGAACTCATTTCTCGAACCTTTTCAAAAATATCGCATAATAACAGTATATCGCATTTTAAATAAAGCTCTGTATACTCTCCTAAATTTTTTATTTTAAAACTTTGCCATACGTTTAAAGCATGTTGATAATCTTCAGTTGAAATATTTTCTCCCGTTAGTTTACTGAAAAATTTTGACTGTTCTGGCAGTTGAGTTTCATCATATTTTTCCCATGTGTCTACATAGTCATAACAATATACACCTTTTCTACACACTAAATCAAATAAACGGTCATCATTGAAAAACAAGCGTAAGTGTTGAAAATCATCCGATTGTAACGTTTTTACCAATTTATCTAAACTAGTACTTAAAAAGTTAAACGAATCAATAAATTTCAACTGAACTATATTCTTATTATCGATATGTATGAATTTTGTAAACGATATGTACTTTTCTTTTGATTTAGCAATTAAAGTGATCTTGCCAATTATATCCGACAGCTCTTTTATAAATAAATGACAATCATATCCAGATAGATTGTGAAAAATTATAGGTATGTACTGACATTGTTTCAAATTTAAATTACAAGCATTGTGTGCAGGACCTCTATATTTACCCGTAAAATGATCATGATCTTTAACTTTTTTATCATTTTGCGCAAACTTGGTTTTACATAAAATATGTGGCATAACTTAGCTGTTTTGAATGATTTTATCTCATCAGAAGTCAGAGGCAATTTTTTTTTTTTTTTTTTTTATTCTTTATTTATTTTATAGAGGGTTTGATCAAACATGATCATGCCACCCTCATAGGCCTCACAAAATCACTTATCATCTACGCTTAATGGCTACTTTAACTAATTTATAAATTGATTTTGCCTCATCTGACAGAGGACGGGCTAGAATCAAGTTACACATGCCCACTTCCCGCAGATCCACATCATATTCGAGCATTAAGCTGACCCTCTCAACCTCATTTCGGGCACATTCCGTCAACATATGGTAAACATCTTCAACCACGCCACACTCAGCACAATTTGGTGAGTTGGATTTGCCCATCAGGAAAGCAAAGTTGTTTAGCGGTATGTGCCCGGAACGAAGTCTTAGGGCAATCACAACATCTGATCTAGACAAGCCGGAGTCTGCGAACCACGGTGAACGGGTAAGGCAGGGCTGTATGGTCTTATACCAGATGCCTTTAGTTAATGACCTCTCGTCAAAATGCTCCTTCCAAATTTTTGTGCACTTTTCTTTAACCAAATATAAGCAATCCGTGAATAAGGGCAAACAGGTGAATGGTATTCCATTATAACAAGCTTCTCTAGCCAGACGATCGGCTTCCTCATTTCCAGAAATGCCCACATGTGAAGGTATCCATTGAATTTTAACAAATGTATGTCTAATCTTAAGTTTACGGAGCGATTCCAAAATGCTATAGGCTATCGGTGTGCCTCGAAAATTCGAGGTGCATCGAGCCAGATGTTGAATAGCACTTTTGGAATCTGTCAAAATAACATATTTCCCTGCCATAAAGGAATCAATGTAAGAAATTGCCTCTGCTATGGCTATCAACTCCGCATACATAATTGAAATTTTCTCGTCAATCATCAATTGGATGGAGCTATTTGTTTGAGGATCATAAAGTGCTACACCACTACTGCCGTCACCGTTTTTCGAGCCATCCGTGTACAATTTATAGAAATGTGAATAAGTGTTCAACAAAAAATCATTGCATATCTGCTGTAATTCGTATTGTTTATACTGGTGTTTTGGCCTACAAATGGTCTTAATATCTGGCTCAAGAACTACTGAAAGATCTATACCACTAACCCATATGTCCAACGAAAACATTTCTAACTGTGTTGTTGAGTAAACTAAAGTATTTTTAAAATGTTCATGAATTGTAACTAAAAGGGGTTTTTTCTTGTACCTCCAATAAACATTACTACAAAAATGACTTAACCTTTCTATGATTTTAATAATTCCGTTACCTGAAAAGGACTTGCATTTAAACCAGAACTTGCCAGCAAGATAATACCTACGAGCACTCAGTGGCTGAAGATGGAGTTCGCATTCCATCACGTGTATTGCGGTGCTTTTAATGAATCCTCCGATAATGCGCAAGCATTGGTTTTGTATTTTGTCCAGCTTGCCTAAGTGTGTTTTGCAACTACTGTCATACAGCGCGCTAGCGTAATCTAATCTGCTCCGAAACATAGCTATGTAGACCCGTCTCAAAACAATCGGATGAATTCCCCAACCTGCCCCCGTCATAGCTTTAAAAATATTTAATAATCTCAGACTTTTACCTCTCAATTCATTAATGTGCTTTGCCCAGCGCAATGATCTGTCCAACCATAGTCCCAAATATTTCACATTATCTACCACTTCCAACGTCCTTGTGTTTATAGTTACGTCGACCAGTTCCCTCCGAAAGCCTCTTTTGAAAACACATATTTTGCTTTTTGAAGGTGAAATATCTAACCCAATTTTTGAAAGCAGTTCAACGAATTTATTTAGACCTGACTGTAACTGTTTGCTTCCTTTCCGCACATTATCGCAACTTATGTATAACGCAAAATCGTCAGCGTATTGGGAAATATAAATATTATTGATACTATTGCAAATCTTTATAGTAGCTAAATTAAACAGAATAGGAGAAAAAGGGTCACCTTGGGCTAAACCATGGCACGTATATCTACAAAATGAATTTGATCCTACCTGCATTCTTAAATATCTTTCTTTTAAAAAATTCCACAGATACCTACACATTAAGGAACTCACTCCTAATTGTTGCATAATACATACTAAACTTTTTATATCGACGTTGTTGTATGCATTTTCGATATCTATAAAGGCGGCTATTGTCACCTGATTTTGAGAGAAACCGGTTTGAATTGTTAACACTAAGTTTGTCAGATTGTCTAAAGATGAGTGATGCTTTCTAAAACCTGATGTATGGGGAGATAAAAGGTTATTTTTCTCAATGAACCACTCCAACCGTTTAATTAAAATACCGTGAAAGGTTTTGCAAATACATGATATCATGGCTATAGGTCGCAGAGATCCGGATGACTGAGGGTCGCGGCCTGGTTTCGGGATCGGAATAATAGTGATATCTCGCCACTGCTTTGGAACAAAACTTAATGCGTAGAACAATTTATATAACTTTAGTAAAATGTTTTTTCCGTTGTTAGGTAAATTATATATCATTGAATAAGATATTCTGTCACTACCTGGCGAAGTATCTTTATGTCGTATACAAGTATCTAATTCCTGTCTTGTAATAAAATTATCTAAACTCGTTTTATTGGGAGCAAAGTCGGGGTCATTAGGAAGCACATAATCAGGTGTTAAGCTATACAATAGATCTTTGGCTTTTTCTTTGTCTACGTGGGGGCGGGGCACATTATAACCCTTTAGCCATTTCAGTTTGCGCCACATTTCTCTTTGAGTGATTTTACCATCCAATGAAGTACAGAACTGATGCCAAGATTTATCTCGGGCTTGACGGATTACTTTTTGACAGCTTCTTATTTTGTCTTGTAATTTAATTAAATTATTAGGATTAGGGTTACGTCGGAATTCCGAAAGTGCTAGACGCCTTTCAGCTACACATTTGGATAGGAAAGCGTTCCAATACGGTTTAGGAGAAAACTTATTACTGGGATTACGGTTTATTTTATAATGTGGTATGAATCGATCTGCTGCTATGTTCAAACAATTAACAAATGTGTCATATGATTTTTGAGGGTCATCCTCAATAATTATAAACTCATTAAACAAGACTTCTAATAAATCTCGATAGGATATCCAGTCTGCCTTCCTATAGTTACGCCGCGAAGTAATGAAAGCCAGATTCCATTCCAAATGTGTAACCACCCTAATAATAAGATGATCGCTGCCCAAGTTTTCATTTGTAGTGGACCAATTCAACCTTATCGCAATGTCATTAGTAGCTAATGTCACATCAGGTGAAGATGTTTGGAGTTGATTGTTTACTAATTTGATACGTGTGGAACTTTTACTATCATTTAAAATTACAAAATTGCTTTCTAAGAGAGCATCGTACATTTGAGAACCTCGCGAGTCGGTTTTGTACGACCAGTTCGTATGGTGAGCGTTGAAATCTCCTAAAATAACAGATTTTCTATCTACGCTGTTAAATAGATTCTCCCAATCGGATTGATTGGTGCGAACTGAAGGTGCACAGTAAACCGAGACTACGTATTCAAGAAATTCACAGTTATAAATTTTGACCATTAATACTTCAATATCTGAATTACTATTCCTAAAAATATGTAAACTAGCTTCTACGGATCTATGTATTAGTAATGCTACGCCACCATATGAATCATGCCTATCTTTACGGAATATTTTATAGTCATTCATCTTAAACACACTATTAGGTTCCAGCCACGTTTCACTCAGTGCCGCAATGTGAATTTTCTCTTGGCGTAGTAGCTGTTCTAATGCTAATGACTTAGGGCGAACACTTTGTGCATTCCACTGAATGATATTAAGTTTTATAATGTTATTATTCATTGTAGCCGATATAGTCTAATATTAGCTTCAATATTGGCCAATCCGATATATTTTCTACTACTACTAATATTACCCACTGAACGCAGCACTTTAAACAGCTTTGCACCTTTTGATGAACTGTTTCTCCTTTTAAAAACAAAATCTCCTTCAGCCTACTTATAAGCTCACTAAATTGCACTTCCCTCGCCTTATTCTTGTCTTCATTTGAATCTTCTTGTCTATATATTGTATCTTCTTGTATCGAGACCTCAACCTCAATAGGTTTATTTGACTGTTTTTGTTTGTGAGAGTTTGATGTATGTTTCTTGGCACTCGCTGGATGACTGTCTACCCTAGGCGCCTGTGTAGTTACTTCTGCCCGAGGCTGTTGTAGACAGGCCGAAAAGGACAGCTTCTCCGTCTGTGAAGACGCCAAGTCTTTCAATTCAGTTGCTGTTATACTTTGATCAACAGTTGGATTGTTTTCCTTAACTGGGACGTATATTGTCAAAGCTCGTCGGTATGTGCAATTAAATTCAGCCATTATTTCTCTCAATCTCTTCTCCTTTAAGAATGCCGGACAAGATCGTACCAAAGCCATATGTTGACCATCACAGTTTATGCATTTAAATGAAGTGGTGTCGCAATTATCATGGTTCTCGGTACATTTTGGGCATATGATTTTAGTTGACGTGCATTTTTGTACCGTATGTCCAAGTTTCCAGCAGCGAGAGCACTGAGTCACTGGAAATATATACTGCTCGACTCGTATACGCAATCCATCAACGGAAATATATGCTGGACGGAATGAGCCCTTAAAGCAAAGGCGTACAGACTCACTGGGCTTCCAGCCTTCTCCTTCTGGGCTCCTGCGCATGAGTCTATGGACGGACACAAGTTGCGCAGGTTCCGCACACTCAATGCGTTCCAGCATTTCTTTCTCTGTCAGATCGATGTCTACGTCTCTAATTACACCATAGGATAAATTAACTTCCATAGCCTTTTGAACTTTCCAACCTCTGTCAGTGAACTCCTTACACTTTTCCAGCAACATTATACTGTCCTCATTTCTCAGCTCAACTCGGATCTTGTAAGGATTAATATACTTAATTTTGTCGATATTAAGTATTCCCTCATTTTTAAATAATTGTGCCAGTGCAAACTGTTTCGGCATTTTGTCATTAGATGAAATGTAAATTTCAAATTTTTCCGCTTTATATCTCTTGCCTTTGTTTCTAACAACCTCTGTCCAACTATCTTCATCGTCGTCTTCTCTGTCTCTCTTACTTGGTCTCCGCTCTTCGTAATTTTCGCACGCTTCCTGTAAATTCTCCGGTAAATATTGTTCCTCTTCCTTCATATCTTGCTCATAGCTTACACTCGGGTCACTCATCAAGTCGACTGTATTTGTTATCTCTCGTTCGGTAGTAATTTCATCCATTGTTGTTGTCACGACGACCGGCGACCGCAGGTAAGCCCTTGGTACCCACGGGCGGCCGCGTGACGAATTATCGTGCGCACGCCTCGACGTAAACAAACTAATTAGCTAATGAACGCGATCACCTCGTACGAATGCCGATGCGAGACTGAGAGGCAATATTGGCTGTTCATTTTGTAAAATTTTACACAGCCTTTCTAAGTCATTTGTAATGGTTTCAACAAATGTTTGTGCACAGTTTGGGCCTCTATAACTAACAAAATCATTTAATTCAGGTTTAGATTTGCAACAAATATAATAAGCAAACGATGATGCTTGATGTGACTGTACAGATTCAGTAAAAAGCGATTTATTTTTGTCCGAGTATTTGCAAAGCAAACTTTCAAAATCTCCATATATTACAATTGGAATTCTTTGGGTTCTCTCATAGTTTGAAAATTGTAATTTGCTATGTTCATCAGGCATAACTGTTTTTATTCTACTACAATTGTGATTTAATAATTTATCTTCATTGTCATAATACAAAAAACACTCATCACATAAAAATATTTTAGATTTATGTTTGGTTAATTGTCGGTGCACAAGGCGACTAAAGTTTTTTATCAAACAAAAATGGGCTTTATCATCTTTAGTTATGTACAACAAATTGACATGTGTAAGCTTCCGTTCACGCGTCAAATATAAAGGACCTGTAACATGATTATTAGCTTCAAGACCATAAACATTAACACTTATAGAAGAATTATTTTTCTCAAAGATTTTAATGTCATCGAAACTTGGTGGAGAAGTCATATAATTTATGTTTAAAAGCAACGTATAGTGTGGGTACGATTGCATTCTATAAGCATTCAGTCTTTTTGGAAACATGTGAGCAATAATACACCACAAAAAACAATGATTGTCATTGTTGCGAATATTCAAACATTTTGTGACGAATTTTGTGTTTTTTATAACTGTAGGCAATTCTAAGTATGTTCCAGCTCTTAAAGGATTGTACTTGTTTATGTTTATTTCCAAATGGTTTATACAATTAATAGTCCAACCAGATTCGGCAAGTTCAAACTCTAAACATTTAGATATTAATTTTTCAGAGCATGTAAAATACATATTATAAATATTTGTATTCTGAACTGCTATCATATATTTGGTGTTGAAAGATTTCATAGAGCTTTCATTATTTTTTGGTAAAATGTATGACACAAATAATTCAAAATTGACTTTAATTGCTTTATGTTTTTGAATCATACGATTGATAATATCACATACAGTTTTTGAAATTTGATTTAAAAACTTTTCTGGAGTTATTGTTACTTCACTAGATTTAAGTGGATTCACTTTGTAACTTATGATTCTATTCTTAATTTTTAAATCTATATATTTTGTTCATCCTCTTACAATTATTTCATCCAGAAATTCTGTGGGTGTGATAATATTTTGCCGATGTCAGGCCCATCCTAAATACCAGACTAGCGTCATTACATGAGCGTAACATCCTACAGTGCGACGACGAAGTAAACAATTACAGCAATGTTTGCTGATTCCTCTCCGGCCAGGAATATCATTCAGTTGATACACAGGATTCGTGTCAGTTTGCTCTACGAACTTCCATCTGGCGGTATCTAGCAAACAACTAGTTCACTGATAAGTAATCCAAAACAATAAGGCAAGATCGGTGGCCAGTATAGAAAAAGCTCAATGTCACAAGGAAATTCTCGCGAGTCCTTAAACACGCACAGGATCACACAGGGGCACATCGCAGTCCATAATATGCAGTCCGTACAAATGAAAATTAAAAAAAAATACGGGAAAAACAATAAAGAGCACTGATTGAATATGGTATCAACTCAACCAACAACAATCGTCATTCGTCAGTAACCAAACTATTTTTTTTTAGATTCGGGATACTAGGCTTTTTGCCAGTCATTAAAAGCAATTTATTTATTTTTTCATCACAGTGTTTTGATCTCCCTGCAAGGAACACTTACACTTAAAAATAAACTAGATTGTTACTCCGTTTAATTATTCACTTACTCCGTAATAAAAAAAATAAAACTGATTACAATTCAATAATGCTGTACTTACTGTCACTTGGCAGGATAAATATAAAATGGCAACACTACACGGTAATCAATAAGTCAAATAACTTTTCATTTAAAATATCTTTTTTCTCCGGCCTGATCTAGTAAATGTGATACATTGAAAAAATATAGAAAAATAATGGAACTTCCATCGTATATAAGTCACTTTTAGACGCTTAAATTCATATCAGCTAAAATTTCGCCATTGTTCTTTGCTTACCAGAATCATGTGTACCTTTAATAGATTCTAACATGTCCGCCCTGTCAATAAGGAATGTAATCATATCGTTTAGAGTTATTTTTTGATTAGCGTGACTTGGTAATTTAGAAAGTGCACTTTTATGGTTTTCCCATTCTTTTTCGGTAGTTGAATCCATCTTAGTAACAATAAGGAATATGATTAAAATATCCCATTGATCTGTGGGCTCATCTAGACCCTTAAGAGCACGAATATTTTTTAGTACGTTATCTATCAACTTACGAATATGAAATGCAGATTCTTTGTGTAGAGATTGCAGAGAGAACAGAGCTTTAACGTGGTTTTGAACGAGTAATCTACTATTATTAAATCTGTTCTCCAATAAACTCCAGGCTATCGTGTAATTTTCAGCGGTAAATTGTACCGATTTTATTATTTGACTAGCAGTGCCAGTGAGCGCGGAACGTAAGTAATGGAATTTTTGAATATCGTCTATAGTTTTAGAATTATGAATCAAGGATATGTAGGTATCTCTGAATTCTAACCATTGTTCAAATGAACCGTCAAAGGAAGGCAATGAAATAGTCGGTAATTGATAACGGTGTTGAAGGATGTAACAAGACCTTTAGTCTTGTTACATCCTTCAACACCGTTATCAATCATTTGTTTACTCTTAAGCGCACATTTCGCCTTAGATGTGATCTCATAGAATAGATTTTCAAAGGTTTCTCTTTCAATTAATTGTTTTTCTAATTCTAGTTCAGAATCGTGTAGGTGAAATTCTATATCATCCTGAATGCTTGAAAACTGTTCCAATAGCGACATAATATTATTACAACGATCTTCTAGAGCTATCCTTTGAGATTCTGTTATTTGTACATCTTGTAACGATTGCACATATTTTACGAATACAGTAAACTTTCCTTTCAGTACACCCCTTTTCTTAACCAAATCTTTATAGTCATCGACTGGCATTATGGGAGATTGCAAGAGACAAAAGAAAGTACTTACAGATTTTTAACTTGCTCGATCGAACTCGAAACAACGCCGCTCAATACGGGCGGTAGGTAGGTACTCGTATTTCAAACGCGGGCTCGCCGCACCTCTACGTAGTTAGCTGGAAATTTGCACAAGAATACACGATATTAACACAAATGATCCTTGAGGATGGGTTTGGATAGGAACACTGAATGGCCTGACCGTTTTATTTGCTGCTGGTTGCCGACTTCCACCTGTAGGTACGTCTTCTTGAAGCCGCTCCGATCCGGCTCGAAGGACCAATATGTAATGTGATTTGCGGGTCAGGCTTCTTCAATGATTAGATATATTTGTAATGTATTAGGATTTTAATAATGGAATTTTACAATTGAAACGAATATGCGAATAAAAATTACGATGGTGAACCGACTACCATCCTTCTTGAGTTTTCTTCGTAAAGGGACTCGTTGAACGGTGGAATCAAGGATTCGAAGGTTCTCGTAGTTCCTCAGCGCCGACCAATCAGAGCGCTCCGTGCACCGTTCCGCTCCCGCTCCCATTCGATCCCGCCAAGCCTCCGTCCATTTGACGATAGAGGGTGTGACGATAGTGACACGTGTTGAAAGCTTACACCAACAGATGGCGTTAACACTAGTGCATAAAGTTTTAATAAATAAATAAAAAGGTGATGAGACTGGCGGTCCTGGAGTCGTGCGGATGTGGTGTTCTGTGTTGTGTGGTGTAGTGCGTAGTGTGCCGGCGGGTCGGGTGATGTCGGGAAACCCGTCCAAAATTTTGTGGTACCTCGAATCACCAGAAGAAATTTTTACAGAAAATAAAGATGAGTCTGAGTGATTCGAGGCTACGGTGGAAACATTAGTGCTACTATCGACTAGTCGTTGATTATGACAGCCAACGACTTGCGAGTAAAAACTTAGAAAATCTACGCCGATTATTGGCTTTGTTACCTCGGCAACCACAAAACGCCACTTAGAGTCTCTAAACTTAATTCTACGAAACCGAATGTTTTAATGGGCGTACCATTCGCGGCCACTAGTTGATAGTTCGTACACGCACGACGTTCACTAAGTAGACGGCGGGCGTAGACGCAGAGGTCGCTTCCGGTGTCGACCAGAAACTGCGTCTTGGTGCTCCGATCCGTCACAAATAGACGACCAGACGAGCGAGGGCAATCGTCTGTCGCCATCACCGACTGCCCGCGGCGTTTCCCTGCCGGTAGTCGCAGGGCTTGACGCAGCGCTTCGCGTTCTCGCCATGCATCTTGTGGTACCAGCACTCAGGATGCTGCCGGTAGCTGGACGCCGAGCGGGTTGTCGAGCGGTGGCGTGAGTGCCGTCGCGCGTCTCGACCACGGCTGTGGGAGCGGTCGCGCGAACCGCTGTCACGCAGCTGCAGCGTCAGGTCCTTCATGGCGGAGCGGAGAGTGGCCCGTTCGCGGACGCCCTGGCCGAAAGGCTGAGGGCGGTCTTACCCGCGGACGAGGTCCGGGTGTCCAGGCCGACTAAGCGCATCGACATGCGCATAGTGGGCCTGGATGACTCCGTGACGGAGGAGGAAGTTGTGGCCGCCGTCGCCAGGACTGGGGGGTGCTCTGCTGAGCTCGTCAAGGCGGGCACCCTCCGGCCTGACAACACGGGCATGCAAACCCTTGTGGTAAGCTGCCCCGTGACGGCGGCCAGAACTGTGTCGGAGGGCCGAAGGCTCTTGGTGGGATGGGTGTCTGCGCGGGTAAAACTGCTGGAACCCAGACCTCTGAGTTGCTACCGCTGCCATATGGGCAACCACACGGGAGCTATGTGCCCCTCGGAGGTCGACCGCAGCGGACTCTGTTTCCGCTGTGGTCAGCCCGGTCATCGGGCCGGCTCGTGCGAGGCCACGCCGCACTGCAGTGCATGTGCGGCTGTTGGCAAGCCGGCCGAGCACTGGGCTGGGGAAAGGGCCTGCGCGCCATCCGCCCCGACCAGGGGCAAGAGGTCCGCCGCCGCCGCCGCCTCTGCTGCCGCCGCGGCTTCCGTCGCTGCTTCTGCCGCTTCTGCTGCGGGTGCTGCGACTCCCAACGCTCGGGAGGGTGCTGAGATGGAGTGCCAGTAATGGTCCCATTTCGGCCTCCTCCAGAGACAAGTCGGCCGCTCTGCTATTGCGCAGTGGCTGATGCCTGGGGACGGTGAGCGTGGGTGGCTCGCCGTCCGATACCAGGTTGAGTCGACGACGCGTTGTGTTCCACGCGCGCCGCAAGGAGCCGTCAGCACCGAGGACGGGGCCCCATAGGGTCGGTGCCTGCTAGGGTTGCGGAATTTGTTCGAAAGAGTTACCGCGGCCCTGGAACGCATAGGGCACAAGAAGGATCACGGGTGGGTTTTAGTCAGTAAAAGTCTGACACTCCCTACCGCTCCACCCAAGGCGGGAGGGGTCATTTGATGATTTCCCATCCAGAAAAAAAAAAAAAAAAAGGTCCTTCATGGCGCGCTTCAGCTCGGAAATCTCGGCTGCCAACTCGCTGACGGTAGGTCCTAATGCCGAAGTTGCTGCGACGTGGCTGGCCGGTGCGACGATATCCTGGACGCGGTCTGCCAGCTCGGCTAGCGCCTCCAGGGTGCTGTTGGGCTGCGATGCCAGGAGGGGCTGGATGCTGGTGGGGAGTCAGCTGCGCCAGATGGTGCGCACGAAGTCCTCGGGCACAGTGGGTCCTACCAACCCCTGCATGTGGCGGAGGATCTGCGACGGCTTCCGGTCACCCAGCTCCTCGTGCATCAGCAGCTGCTTCACCTTCCGCTCCTGGGATGCCGACAGTCTTCGCACCAGTTCCGTCTTCAGCTTCCCGTAGCGGTTGACGGCAGGTGGGGACATGATGATATCCTTCACCTCCTTGGAATACTGGGGGACGAGGTGCCCGACGACATAATTGTATTTAGTGACGTCATTCGTCACCCCAGCATTCTCGAACTGCGCCTCAATTTGCGCAAACCAGATATCGGGCTCCTCGGGCCAGAACGGCGGTAAGCGCAAAGCGACACTGTACACTTCGGCCGGCTCGACCTTTGCACCCGATAAGCGCTTGGCCTTGCGCGCACGGTGTGTAACGGCGGGCTGCGACGACGCGGTGTGTTCAGATTCACTGTCACTTATTTTTATTATGTGTTCGTTCGGGGTCACCAGTATAGTAAGGGTATAGTTGATGCGCGAAGTAAGTGGACGGTGGACGAATAAAAAGTCAAAGTTCAACACTTACGATTTAATGCGCACACGAAAACAGCACAGAAGGAGTATAGACAGTGAAACACACAATAGACACAGCATTAACAGTTAGAAGTTCACATGCAACAATGTTCAGACACAAAATAATTACTAGAAATCAATTTGGTAAACAATGCGCGGGCGCAGGCAGGTAGCGGCGCAGTCCTTGACCGACTGACCTCTAAAACGAATGTCGTCGACGCGCGGCCTTCCACGACCGGCTGACGCGTGTACGACGTCACGCTATCACATCGCTATGCCCGGGTGTGTATGAGCAGATCGCCTACACCATCCGACGTCATAATGTAAACATTATAAATGCCGTGAATGGTTTGAGTAGTGTGACCAATAAACATGCATGATAATAATAATGTGTTTGTGTTTATGTATGTGTTAAGTTATGTTGTCGTGTGTGAGTTTATAATAAATATAAATAAACTATGTGGTAGGGGTGAACCCTACACTTAAAAGGCTTATTGTCAGGAGAAGCAGATCAACTTGTCAGACATATTGCGGTTACTTCAGATAATTACAGAGAATGTTGGTCATTGCTTCATAATCGATATAACAATAAGCGATTTCTGTCTAATTGTTTATTAAAGCGCTTATTGAGTCAGACTAATGTAACAGAATGCTCAAATAGCCTTAAAAGTTTATTGGACACCACAATGGAATGTCTAAATGGTCTGAAAAATCTTGGAGTTGTTAGCACGTGGGACATCATAATGGTTTTCATAATTAGTTGTAAACTTAACATTGTTCATTGTATTCCACCAAAATTACGGTATACTATTTACAACTCCCTAGTAAAACCACATCTACTTAATTTAATCGAAATTTGGGGCAGTGCTGCTAAAACAAAATTATCAGAACTTCAAACTACCCAAAACAAAATCATAAAAATAATATTCAACTACCCATACCTAACATCTACCAGCAAAATTTATCAAGACACAAAAATAATGAACATAAAACAACTTTATATTTACAACACATGCATTTTCATCAGAAATATTCTAAATAAAAGCGTTCACTCAAACATAACACTCACTCAATATAAACAAGTTAGTCAACGCAGTACACGTCGAGCAAGCTTGCTAATTTTACCAAAAACAAGAACCAACTATGGAAAAAAAATACTAACTTTTGAAGGAGCACAGCTTTATAACAAATTACCGTCCTGTATAAGAAATGTACACTCCTACAATGCATTCAAAACTCAACTTACAATTAGCCAGCACATAATTGCGGATCGATCACTTCTGGAGAAATGAATGCATTGGATGGGTAACTATTAAATTGTAATACTGATGACGAAGATATTGTAATCTATATTTTTAGTATTGTTCTCAAGTAAGTGACCTATGTCTTTATTGGGAATAAAGTTTTCTTTAAACCGAACTTGATTCCGAATCGCGAAAGCAATGGGAGACTAAAATTAGCTCCAAAGACGAGTTACCCGTGCTCTCGGAGTTCAAAGAGTTTTTAGAAACCAGATTTCGTGCGCTTGAGTTTTTAAGTCAAGTAGACCGAAACCTAAAGTTCACCATATAGTTAGTGTCGACAGTAAAGTCGTTCCAACAACTTGTCCATTCTGTAAAGAAAACCACAAAATTTATAATTGTAAGAAATTTGCTCAGGAGAGTTAAGAATCTCGTCATAAAGGGGTATGCCAAGCCGCCATAGTGATTTAGGCCCTGAGTACCCACAAGTAACATCGGGTGTTAATATTAGTATGCCCCACAAATAATATATTGATAAAAGAAAATTATTGAAAAAAACTTGGAGTTTCCAAATTATAAGGATTTTTTAATGCGCCCTACACAAGTATTAAAAAGTTATTGTAAACTCTTCCTATATAACATATTAAAGCTAAATTGTTGTTGGTTGTCATTATCAGAATAGGAGAATCGCCAGAGTCAGTATTCATGGTCAAAAACGTCGATTTTAATAGCAAAATACACGCAGCGAATCACTATGATGCAAATGCAAACAAAGTGACAATTCTATTAATACATTTGATTTGACAATGACAATGACATTTCTAATATTGTCTGTGCAATGGCAACACTAAAACTGACAAGTTTTAGTGTTGCCATTGCACAAAGTATCGATCGGTGCATTATGTAGATCATTTTAAAATCATTATATTATATTTTGTAAGTTGATTAAAAATCTAAATATATTAACATAAAATGCATTGGGACTTCTATAAAAAAAAGAGCGAATAAGTACAAATATGTGTAAATGTTTTGCAAAAAATCTTTATTTTGTACAGTTTTTAAATTGGCAACCTAGCAAATGTCTGTTTATTTCGTTGTATCGTTTCAATATTTATTTTTTATTAAAAAAATGTTGCTAACTTGTATCGCGTCGTAAATAGAAGAGTTAATTACGTAAAATTTACATATTTTTTTTAGTAAATTAAATTTCTTGGGCATTGCAAGGCCTAAAATCCGCATTCCCATTTGCACAAACCAGGCGCTTATGTTATAATTGTTTAAACGCGAATCACTCCATTAAGTTATGACGTCAAACTAGGTCGTGTCGTATATGTAAGCGAAGGCATCACTCACTACTGCATCCAATCTCGGTCTCAAACTCCACAGTAGTTAATGAAAATTCTAACACAGCAGCTGAAGTTAAATCAGCGGTGTTTAATGTGCAGGCATCGTTATCAGAGAGCGAACCAACAACTTCAAATATAGTTTCACATTTTTCTAAGGGATCAGTACCTACTCAAGTTTTGTTGGCTACTGTTCTTGTCGAAGCACAGACAAGAAGAGGCTCTACTCAACTGCTAAGAGTATTATTAGATCAAGGTTCTCAGGCATCATTCATAGCAGAATCAGCAGTGCAGCTACTTGGACTAAAGAAGAAGCCGGCTATGTCGGTTATATCTGGAATAGGCGGTGAGAGAAGCGTTTTTGCTTCCAAATTTACAGTCACGTTGACTATTCACTCACGCTTAGATCCAAAGGGCTTGCTCAGTTTGTCAGGGCAATTTGGCTTAACGTGAACATTAAGTATAATATTTAATGACTAGGGTTTTTAATAGTTTATACCTAAAAGAAATGAAATATAGTAATAAGGTTGCAGGAGAGTGTAAAAATAGTTCATATTTAGCATGTCTATTGCTAAAACTTGTCGCTGAAAAAGTTACAATTATGAGTGTTTATTTTCCAAAATAAATCATTTGCCTTTTTAATCATGATATTATCTTATGTTGAATCCAGTAGTAACATATCCTAAGGTCATTTAAATGGAAAAAATAAAACTAATATTTTTAATCCGAATGGTAAATTAATAAAATATTATTAGGTTAAGAATGAGTTTCTGTACAGCTGTCATCTGAAACGTCACTCCAAAGCCTATAAAAGCGGTTGTCAACCGAGCCGCGCCCCCTTATTGCCCGGTTGAGCAGTAACCAGCCTTAATGTGCTGAACTGCGAGTCGTCCTTTCAAAAAAAAAAAAAAAAAAAGAGCCGCGCCCCTTTTTACCAGTCAGCGCTCGCGCAGAGGTCGTTGGATTTCGTCTCGGATTACAGCTAAGTTTTTGGTGGCCATTTTCTTTTTATGTGCAAATATTGCCTTCGTTTATGGTGTTTTATTGAAGTTGATTGTTTCCTATTAAAAAGTGCGTGATATTCGTGTTAATTATTTAGTGTGTTATTTGAATATAAGTTAGGCCGACTTGACAGTTGTTTTTTTTTTTATTTAAATACCACTCCTGGTCCCTAAGATCAGAAGTGGGATTCGCCTTAGTCCACTCAATTTGATTTAAGCTAGGAAACAATCAACTTATATCGTTGTTTTGAAAGATACCTCGATCAAGGTCGCGTAGTGTGTCGTCCGAATCGAACTACCCACATAAACGTAAACAGCACCGTTCCCGCTCCCGCGATCGAGCCCGTTCCCGTTCTCGCGATTGGTCTCGTTCTCGTTCTCATCGCGTTTCACGTTCGCGATCATCATAAGTCGCGTGAACGATCCAACCGAAGACCTTGATAGCCGGGAAAGCTCCGTAAAACAGGCATTGCAAACGATCGTCTCGCGTTTGAATGCAATCGAGGAAAGTTCCGCAAGCGTACCTCAAACTCCACCGCGACCCGCTGGTCACAGCATGCCTCAAGATGTCAGTGTACCCTCAACGACACAAACATTAGCAGAGATAATAAACATGTTAAATCCTGCAAAGTCACATAGTTATTACGTATCCAATTTTGACCCCGCTATCCATGACATTGAGGTGTGGTGTGAAGAGGTGGAACGCGCTAAAGTTTCAAACCATTGGAATGATTACGAATGTCTTTCGCGAGTGTCTAACTGCCTTAAAGGCGATGCAAAAACCTGGCTTAGTGAGTGGAATACCAATGACTACGCCAATATTTTGTTTGAGGTTATGAATTCTACTTCAGATAAATATTCGACTTATGCAGAATATGCCCGGCGTTCGCTGTTACGTTTGCGTATCATTAAAGGTCTGAGTAATGAGCTAATGGTGCAGAGTACCTAGGCCGCATTATATCACATGGTCAGGTAAGGCCGAGTCAGCGCAAAACCTTAGCCTTGGTAAACACCCCGGCCCCGACCAACGTTAAACAAGTCCGGCAATTCTTGGATTTAGCTGGGTACTGTCGACGTTACATTGAAGGTTACGCGACGAAAACAGACCAAACTAAAAAGGATGTAAAATTCGAATGGGGACCTGAGCAGGAGACCGTTCGTCAACGCCTATTAAAGACGGCTGCGACGCAATATATGGTGCCGTGAAAAGGAGAATGGTGTCCTGACACCTGTTCAGCCTTTTTTTTAATGTGATTAATTGTTTGTTGGTGTTTTTGTTCAGATTGATTCGTGTATGCGATGCGTTTCGTCGGCTGCCTTAGTGGAGCTGAAATGAAACTGCGCGAGTGCGAATCTGGCAAACTACTGGCTTGATGCGCGCTGCGGTGCGACTATTCAGCCCCGCCGCCATGTGTGGTGACCGGTACTGCGGAGCTGATTGAGAAGACAGATATGCGCTGCGGTTCTTCTGTTTTTTTTGTGCTGATGATGGATTAGTGCTGCGGTACTCTTCTACTAGTTTTTGGACATGCGCTGCGGTGCCTCTGTCTTGCAGACACGGCTTGTACGTGTATTATCGGACATGTGCTGCGGTACTCTTCCACTAGTTTTTGGACATGCGCTGCGGTGCCTCTGTCTTGCAGACACGGCTTGTATGTGTATTATCGGACATGTGCTGCGGTATCATGATCTCGATATTGTGTAGAAATGCGCTGCGGTGCATTTGTTGCGTACACACTTTCTAATAATGAGAATGTGTGGCGCCGGATGATTTAGAGTGATGGATGTGAGAGCAATATAATTGTGAAGATAATGGAGCTCACGCGCAGGCAGGACCCTCTGCTGATCCACCTGCGAGCCAAGACGAGGAGCCAGCTCATGATGCCGCCACATCAGACGTGCCCGAGGACGGTGCACAGTCAGGAGAAGCCGTATTAGGTTAAGAATGAGTTTCTGTACAGCTGTCATCTGAAACGTCACTCCAAAGCCTATAAAAGCGGTTGTCAACCGAGCCGCGCCCCTGGATTCGCCAGTCGTCGTCGAGTGCAGTCGTCGCTTCGGAGCTCCCAAGAGCGAAAAACGTGCGACACCAGCGCCGCCACACGGATCGCCACCGCAACACCTCCCCGCGTGTTTGCATGCGTAAACTTTTAGTTTACTTGTGCGACCACGAGGGGAGCCACTTGTACCATCGCCGCCACTGAATAATCAGCCAGCGATCGTGGTTGCCGACTCCTTACCAAGATGCCGAAGCACCTGCGCCCGTACGCAGTGCCGCGCCGTCGGTGCGGGCTCCCGTGCCCGCTGCGCGCTCAGCAGCGCCCGCGACACGTGGCCCCTCCGCGCCCCCCGCGCACCCCCTCGTGCACACCCATGTGCCCCCCGCCCCCGCGCACGCCGCGCACCCCCCCGCGCACACCTATGCGCATGCGACCGCGTCCACGTCCGCGGACCACGCGCCCCCCGCCGCACCGCCGCGCGCGCCCTCCGTGGCAGCAGCGCACGCGACTAAAGCGGGCAACCCAATGCCGCAGCGCGCCGCCGTGTCATCCGCTCCCCGCCTATCGTTGTCGGGTTCGGTGCCGACTACCGATCGAATGGCATCACGCGATCCGCGACTAAACCGTGCCGCCGCAGTGTCAGTGCCGTCGACACCGACTTCGCCCGCGCCGCCACGCGTCTCCGCCTGTGACTCGCCAGCGATGATGTCGGCCTGCTCTTCTAGGGCGGGCTCGAGCATGTCGCTGGCGTTCGATGAGGACGAAGAATCGTCGCCGATGCAGCCGCCGAGCCAAGATAGCCGTCGTCCCGAAGGCAGACCACAACGCCGGAGGAGGAGCACGGACGACGAGGCTGAAGAGGAGGCCAAGCGGTATTGCTTGGAACTACCAGAGGAGCCCGAGCCTAATCAAGTAAGCCCTCCAAATACTAATATCCCTGACGAGGCAGCCCCTGAGTCGGAAGCCGCCGCCGCCGCCGCTAACCCAGCGGCCGCGAAGCCACCGACTAAGGCCAAGCGCCCCCGTTACCCCCCACTTATAGTGGAACGGCTGCCCAACTGGGCAACCCACTTTAGGGCACTAGCCGCCAAATTAGGTCGTCCCCCAAATGCTCGTCCGTACGGTGCCGGCGTACGGTTCTCGCCGGAAACCGAAGACGAGTATAGGGTGGTACAAAGGTACCTAACGGCCCTTGATAAAGATGAAGGTGTCAGCTGGTTTGCGTACTCGCTACCAGCTGAGAAGAAAATGAAGATTGCTATCCGGGGGCTGCCGGCAGATACGGATCCCGCAGAGATACAAGAGGAGCTCCGGTCCCTGGGATACTCACCAAGCTCGCCAAGTGGCGGCTGTCAGTTAACGTGGGTAAGACGCAGGCGATCATTACAGGTCAGTCGCACCTCCCACCACGGCTGAAGCTCCAAGGAGTCGACGTCGAGTGGTTGCCCCAGGCCAAGTACCTGGGTGTGACCATCGACCGTCGACTCACGATGGGGCCGTACGTTCGCCGGGTCGCCGTGCAGGGCAGGGTCACCCGCAACCTGCTCAGGCCAGTGCTCTCGTCCCGACTCCCGGCGCGCGTCAGGTTGAGCGTGTACAAGACGTACATTCGCCCAATCTTGACGTACGCCGCCCCCGCCTGGTACGCCCTCACGAGCGAGGGGAACCGGGTGACTCTCCGCGCGCAGCAACATCTCGCGCTGCGGACCATCCTCGACGCCCCTCGCTACGTGAGGAATAGCGTCATCCAGCGGGACCTCGGGATTGAGGGCCTGGACGAGTTCGTGCAGCGCCTCGCGAGGGCCATGTTCGCGCGTGCCGACGCATCTGCTTGGCCTCATGTCAAGCACCTGGCGCCCTGGCACGCGCGCCCGCCTGACGCGAGGCGGCTGCCCCGCGACCTGGTAGCGGACGACGGCGGCTCCATCGCACCGGACTTGACGTCTGGGTGAGTCGTACCAGGCAACACGCGACTTGCCCACACAATAGTACTCCACACCCTACTCACACCTCGGCGCGCGACTTGTTCTAAGTTAATATAGGCAAGTTGCGTTCCGACCATACAAGCATCTCTTCACATGCACGTGGACTCACGCATCGAATACGGTAGCGCGAACACACATCACGGCCCCCACACATACATGATACGGCCTCGCAGTCCAAACCGTAACCGGCTCGATCTGGAAACGGGGAGGGCGGGGGCCACTCACTTGCTGCAGGTGAGCCAACAAAGTCGGCGCCTCTGTCGCAGGTCGTTCTCGCTGGGCCTCCCTCGGGTAACCGGGGGTCTCACCTGGCGGGGACTGACCGCCGGGGTGTCGTGAAGAGGCGCCGCTGTCCCACAGCGTCGCCTCTTCACGACACCCCGGCGGTCCCACCTGCAGTATACAAATACAGCTACACCTAGGCGTGCGCAGCTGCGTATCATCCGCAGGCGCACGCCATCAGCCACGCCCATGATGGCAACCCAATTACGGGTGCGTGTTTACGCACCCCGGAGTGCACCCGCGGCCAGGGGATGAAAGTCCCGTGACCGCTCGCCGCGCCCCCTTACGGGGGCGCAGCGACTGCTACGAATGTGAATGTGCCGCGCCCCTTTTTACCAGTCAGCGCTCGCGCAGAGAGGTCGTTGGATTTCGTCTCGGATCACAGCTAAGTTTTTGGTGGCCATTTTCTTTTTATGTGCAAATATTGCCTTCGTTTATGGTGTTTTATTGAAGTTGATTGTTTCCTATTAAATAGTGCGTGATATTCGTGTTAATTATTTAGTGTGTTATTTGAATATAAGTTAGGCCGACTTGACAGTTGTTTTTTTTAATTTAAATACCACTCCTGGTCCCTTTTTTTTTTTTTTTTTTTTTTTTTTCTGGATGGGAAATCATCAAATGACCCCTCCCGCCCTGGGTGGAGCGGTAGGGAGTGTCAGACTTTTACTGACTAAAACCCACCCGTGATCCTTCTTGTCCCCTATGCGTTCCAGGGCCGCGGTAACTCTTTCGAACAAATTCCGCAACCCTAGCAGGCACCGACCCTATGGGGCCCCGTCCTCGCTGCTGACGGCTCCTTGAGGCGCGCGTGGAACACAACGCGTCGTCGACTCAACCTGGTATCGGACGGCGAGCCACCCACGCTCACCGTCCCCAGGCATCAGCCACTGCGCGATAGCACAGCGGCCGACTTGTCTCTGGAGGGGGCCGAAATGGGACCATTACTGGCACTCCATCTCAGCACCCTCCCGAGGGTTGGGAGCCGCAGCACCCGCAGCAGAAGCGGCAGTGGCGGCGACAGAAGCCGCGGCGGCGGCAGAGGCGGCGGTGGCGGCGGACCTCTTGCCCCTGGTCGGGGCGGATGGCGCGCAGGCCCTTCCCCCAGCCCAGTGCTCGGCCGGCTTGCCAACAGCCGCACATGCACTGCAGTGCGGCGTGGCCTCGCACGAGCCGGCCCGATGACCGGGCTGACCACAGCGGAAACAGAGTCCGCTGCGGTCGACCTCCGAGGGGCACATAGCTCCCGTGTGGTTGCCCACATGGCAGCGGTAGCACCTCAGAGGTCTGGGTTCCAGCAGTTTTACCCGCGCAGACACCCATCCCACCAAGAGCCTTCGGCCCTCCGACACAGTTCTGGCCGCCGTCATGGGGCAGCTCACCACAAGGGTTTGCATGCCCGTGTTGTCAGGCCGGAGGGTGCCCGCCTTGACGAGCTCGGCAGAGCAGTAGTCCTGGCGACGGCGGCCACAACTTCCTCCTCCGTCACGGAGTCATCCAGGCCCACTATGCGCATGTCGATGCGCTTAGTCGGCCTGGACACCCGGACCTCGTCCGCGGGTAAGACCGCCCTCAGCCTTTCGGCCAGGGCGTCCGCGAACGGGCCACTCTCCGCTCCGGCGAGCTCGAGCTTCCGGGCACCGGTCAAGGTCCTCCTGACCCCGATGCCCCCGCTGATGCCCAGCTCTTGGAGGCTCACCGCCTCCTTCGCCCGCTTCAATACGGCGAGATAAGTCACGCCCCTCTGTTCCGCTTCCGGCTGCAGTGTGAGCACTACAGCCGCGGATTTCGGGGCGCGAAGCCTCGCCGCAATGGCGTTGGCTTTCCGCCGCTGCCTCCTCGCCTTGTTTTTGGCCGCTTTCGCGGCCCGCCGTTTCTGGCCAGCAACCTGCCACTCGGCCCCGGCCGCAGGAGGGTCCGAGGGTGGAGGTGGGGCCGGCTGCGGCACCACTGGCGCCGCAGCCTTAGCCGCTCCTCCCCCAGCCTTCCTCCCACCCCTCTTCGCCGGGGCCGACTTGGTCGTCGCCGGCGTCGCAGCCGCCGGCGCCACAGGCGCTGGCGCTGCTCCGCCCTTGGCCTTTGCCTTCGCTTTGCCGGACGTTCCCGGGCTGGCAGCCGCGGCGGCCGCGTACGAAGCCGCCTTCTGCTGCTGGCCCGGGGCCCTCTGATTCGCCACTGCTGGGGGACGCCGGACCATGTCCTCCAGGGCGGAGAACTGCTTCCGGAAGGGAGCCAGCTCCTGCCGCACCAGGTCCCGCACCTGGCTCAGCACTTGGCCCCCCTCCGGCGCTGCCGGACGCAGCCCCCCTCGCGGCTCCTCGGAGGCCGCTCTAGCCATCCCCGCCAGGTCCCTCCGGAGCGACTCATTCTCCCGAACGAGTCGCTCCGTAAGAACCGCGAGGCGGGCGACCTCCGCCCGCAGCTCAGACGCCTCCTTTGCCTCTCTGGTCCCGCCGTTGGCCGCCGCTGCCGCCAGGATGGAGGCTTTGGCCGCGCTGATGGCCTCCCGCTTCGAGGACTGCTTCCTCTTGAAGGCCACAGCGCGGATCGCGGCCTCCACGACCTCCGCAAACTGGGCCCTCTGGTCCTCATTAGCGGGAGGCACCTCTCCCGGGGGCTCCGAGTCATCAGAGTCGAGAGGAGGCGGACGAGTAGAGGGAGCCCCACGACCGCTCCCTCCAGGGCAACGCCCCTCCTCCACCAACCTCTCGTCCCGACGCCCCGCCTCCCGGGTAGAGGGAGCCAGCCCCCTCCCTGCCTCACTGCCCCTGCCCCGCCTAGCGGTGGGGATTTTGCGGGCGGAGGCGAACTCGCCCTCGGAGGACGACTCCTTGTCATCCTCCCGTCTGGGCCGCTTGCGGAAGAACCTCACGCTCTCCGCAGCAGCCCCCCCTCCCTCGTCTCCAGAGCCCGCCGAGCTGACCGTTACTAGGTCTGGCGCGGAGCCGGAATCCGACTCCGCACCACCCCGGCGCTCAGGCGAACCCTCCTCTACGCAACCGTACGCCATCAGCTCCTTAAAGGAAGCGGACTCGGATGACGACGATTGGGAGCCTCCTCGGCTCGTGTTGCCACTGGCAAGCGGAAGGCGTTTGGTGCCCACCCCAGAGTACGGAGGGCAGCCCGCCGAAGCGGGGTGGGATTCCCCGACCGCTGAGCAGTCGGGACCCACCTGGGGACTCATTTTACAAAAGCCTTTTTTCATTATTTTGTGCCTTTTAAGGGTGCGGTCCCTGTTTGCTCCGCCCTTTCTCAGGGCCCTCTCTCCTCACCTCACCTCTCCACCTGCTCGCTGCTCCCACAGTCACGTCTGATGATCAGACGCGTACCAGAGAGCAGCGAGCAAGCGTGTGTCTCTCTTGGTCTGATCCCTCACTTGCGACCTTCCGGCATGAGTGGCTCTACCGGGAAAGCTCGCAAGATCATTGAGACGCTCAAGCCCCACCACGACGACAACGTGGAGACACATTCGGTGGGGACCACTCCTGGTCCCTAAGAATATCATCTAAAAAATGGGCAGGCGGCCTAATATTATTTTCATGCCTTGCCCAGCTTAAGTAACATATTGTGGTCATAACGTGAGTACAGCAACCCACCGTTCACCGTTCTTGAGTAATTGCTTCTCTGCCTTGCAGATTATATTAATTATAATATACCTATAAGAAATATAATTTTCGGCTTATGTGCCTGCTTTGAATTTTCCCTCGTAATAGAGTGCAATTGCCAGATAAGGGTAAACCTTCAAGGTTTCACGTTTAACAAAACAGCGCCAGGGTCATCGTCATGAGCAGATTCAATATCCAAGGGTAAAGCCGGGTCGTCAATTGAAGTGGTATCAGAGTCCATTATAACTATAACAAAATCAAAAACTTCTCAAAAATAACTGAAACAACATTCACAATACACTTCATAAATAATATCTTCATTTCGTTGTCATTATTGACAGTTAGTAGTGTTGCCAAGTAATAAAAAAATCGATTTGACATCGATCAAACTAATACTATAAACGAATGTAAAATGATTTGATGGCCTAAAACGACGAGTGTTTTGTTTGTTTTTAATGTAATTAAAGGAACATAAGTATAAAACCTTTTGAAAAAAATAACTTGATTACAGATATTTTTAAGAAAATACATACTTTTTACTCAGTTTTAGCAATCGATTATTATCTTTAATAATCGATTGAAATCACAATTATTATTAATGTGGCCACACAGAATCGGTCGCCAACCATAAAATGGCGACGCTTTTTAAAGTCAATCGGCTTAAATACTTATTAAACGACTTGTTTTTATATTTAACTTCCTGCAAAGAGAATCAAAAAAAATATTCATTTTAGTTTTAATTATATTTTTTCGTAAAAATACTTTTCGCATAGCAACTTGTCCACGTTAAGCCAATAATGAGCAAAACCCTTTCAGAGTACAAGTGCATGCTTTTGTATTAGGCACCATTACGTCGCTTTTACCCTCAGAAAAACTAGAGAATTCCTATTGGCCCGAGCTAAAGGGCATAACTTTAGCAGATCCAGAGTTCCATACGCCAAGCAAGATAGAGATCTTACTTGGTGCGGAAATATATAGTCAAGTTCTTAGAGATGGCTTAATTCAAGGCCCACCAAACTTACCAGTAGCTCAGAATACTGCCCTGGGATGGATCCTATCGGGACAGATCCCTTCAAGCCGCGACTCCATTCATTGTCATCACGTCATTCACAGCAGCTCAGATCAGGCTGATGGCAACGTACTTTTGTGATAGTTCTGGGAAATAGAGTCCACAATCCCTGATAAGAAGATCCTTTCAGAGGAAGAGCAACGATGTGAGGATGTATATGCACAAACTACGTACCGTGATAAGGAAGGTCGTTATGTGGTTCATCTTCCCTTTCGCAATCAAGATCCACAGTGTCAGTATGGGGGTTCGAGAGACCTCGCCATAAAAAGATTTCATCTTCTTTAAAATAAATTCAAGAAGAATCTGACACTTAAAGCCCGATACTCAGATGTGTTCCAAGAATAAATCGATCTTGGGCATATGGAGCTTGTAAGCAGTGGTGAGCGAAATATGAGTACAGCTGTTTATCTGCCACATCACGCCGTGGTTCGTGAAGACAAAACCACAACCAAGGTCAGAATAGTGTTTGACGCTTCAATGAAAGGGCTAAATGGAGTGTCTCTAAACGATGATCTCATGTTTGGTCCCATGTTACAACCTCCATTACGTCACATCATTATGAGATGGAGAATGCATCCCATAAGTCTCTGTGCTGACATCATAAAGATGTACAGACAGGTGAAGGTTTCTCCTGAACGTGCAGATTTTCAGCGAATAGTGTGGTGCGATGATCCAGAATCTGAAATAAAAGAATACAAATTAGTAAGAGTTACGTTTGGTACTGCAGCGGCTCCTTATCTGGCAGTGAAATCCTTACAGCAGGTGGCACTTGATCCCCACCAAATGTGTCTCCACGTTGTCGTCGTGGTGGGGCTTGAGCGTCTCAATGATCTTGCGAGCTTTCCCGGTAGAGCCACTCATGCCGGAAGGTCGCAAGTGAGGGATCAGACCAAGAGAGACACACGCTTGCTCGCTGCTCTTAGGTACGCGTCTGATCATTAGACGTGACTGTGAGAGCAGCGAGCAGGTGGAGAGGTGAGGTGAAGAGAGTGGGCCCTGACAAGGGGCGGAGCAAACAGGGACCGCACCCTTAAAAGGCACAAATATGAAAAAAGGCGAATGCAAAATGAGTCCCCAGGTGGGTCCCGACTGCTCAGCGGTCGGGGAATCCCACCCCGCTTCGGCGGGCTGCCCTCCGTACTCTGGGGTGGGCACCAAACGCCTTCCGCTTGCCAGTGGCAACACGAGCCGAGGAGGCTCCCAATCGTCGTCATCCGAGTCCGCTTCCTTTAAGGAGCTGATGGCGTACGGTTGTGTAGAGGAGGGTTCGCCTGAGCGCCGGGGTGGTGCGGAGTCGGATTCCGGCTCCGCGCCAGACCTAGTAACGGTCAGCTCGGCGGGCTCTGGAGACGAAGGAGGGGGGGCTGCTGCGGAGAACGTAAAGTTCTTCCGCAAGCGGCCCAGACGGGAGGATGAGTCGTCCTCCGAAGGCGAATTTGCTTCCGCCCGGAAGATCCCCACCGCTAGGCGGGGCAGGGGCTGTGAGGCAGGGAGGGGGCTGGCTCCCTCTACCCAGGAGGCGGAGCGTCGGGCCGAGAGGTTGGTGGAGGAGGGGCGTCGCCCTGGAGGGAGCGGTCGTGGGGCTCCCTCTACTCTTCCGCCTCCTCTCGACTCTGACGACTCAGAGCCCCCGGGAGAGGTACCTCCCGCTGCTGAGAGAGGCAGAAAATTTGAGGAGGTGGTGGAGGCCGCGATTCGCGCTGTGGCCTTCAAGAGGAAGCAGTCCTCGAAGCGGGAGGCCATCAGCGCGGCCAAAGCCTCCATCCTGGCGGCAGCGGCGGCCAACGTCGGCGGGGCAAAGGAGGCCAAAGAGGCGTCTGAGTTGCGGGTGGAGGTCGCCCGCCTCGCGGTTCTTACGGAGCGACTCGTTCGGGAGAATGAGTCGCTCCGGAGGGACCTGGCGGGGATGGCTAGAGCGGCCTCCGAGGAGCCGCGAGGGGGGCTGCGTCCGGCAGCGCCGGAGGGGGGCCAAGTGCTGAGCCAGGTGCGGGACCTGGTGCGGCAGGAGCTGGCTCCCTTCCGGAAGCAGTTCTCCGCCCTGGAGGACATGGTCCGGCGTCCCCCAGCAGTGGCGAATCAGAGGGCCCCGGGCCAGCAGCAGAAGGCGGCTTCGTACGCGGCCGCCGCGGCTGCCAGCCCGGGAACGTCCGGCAAAGCGAAGGCAAAGGCCAAGGGCGGAGCAGCGCCAGCGCCTGTGGCGCCGGCGGCTGCGACGCCGGCGACGACCAAGTCGGCCCCGGCGAAGAGGGGTGGGAGGAAGGCTGGGGGAGGAGCGGCTAAGGCTGCGGCGCCAGTGGTGCCGCAGCCGGCCCCACCTCCACCCTCGGACCCTCCTGCGGCCGGGGCCGAGTGGCAGGTTGCTGGCCAGAAGCGGAGGGCCAAAGAGGCGGCCAGGAGGAAGGCGAGGAAGCAGCGGCGTAAGGCCAACGCTATTGCGGCGAGGCTTCGCGCCCCGAAATCCGCGGCTGTAGTGCTCACACTGCAGCCGGAAGCGGAACAGAGGGGCGTGACTTATCTCGCCGTATTGAAGCGGGCGAAGGAGGCGGTGAGCCTCCAAGAGCTGGGCATCAGCGGGTGCATCGGGGTCAGGAGGACCTTGACCGGTGCCCGGAAGCTCGAGCTCGCCGGAGCGGAGAGTGGCCCGTTCGCGGACGCCCTGGCCGAAAGGCTGAGGGCGGTCTTACCCGCGGACGAGGTCCGGGTGTCCAGGCCGACTAAGCGCATTGATATGCGCATAGTGGGCCTGGATGACTCCGTGATGGAGGAGGAAGTTGTGGCCGCCGTCGCCAGGACTGGGGGGTGCTCTGCCGAGCTCGTCAAGGCGGGCACCATCCGTCCTGACAACACGGGCATGCAAACCCTTGTGGTGAGCTGCCCCGTGGCGGCGGCCAGAACTGTGTCGGAGGGTCGAAGGCTCTTGGTGGGGTGGGTGTCTGCGCGGGTAAAACTGCTGGAACCCAGGCCTCTGAGGTGCTACCGCTGCCATGTGGGCAACCACACGGGAGCTATGTGCACCTCGGAGGTGGACCGCAGCGGACTTTGTTTCCGCTGTGGTCAGCCCGGTCATCGGGCCGGCTCGTGCGAGAGCCGGCCGAGCACTGGGCTGGGGGAAGGGCCTGCGCGCCATCCGCCCCGACCAAGGGCTAGAGGTCCGCCGCCGCCGCCGCCTCTGCCGCCGCCGCGGCTTCCGTCGCCGCTTCTGCCGCTTCTGCTGCGGGTGCTGCGACTCCCAACGCTCGGGAGGGTGCTGAGATGGAGTGCCAGTAATGGTCCCATTTCGGCCTCCTCCAGAGACAAGTCGGCCGCTGTGCTGTTGCGCAGTGGCTGATGCCTGGGGACGGTGAGCGTGGGTGGCTCGCCGTCCGATACCAGGTTGAGTCGACGACGCGTTGTGTTTCACGCGCGCCGCAAGGAGCCGTCAGCACCGAGGACGGGGCCCCATAGGGTCGGTGCCTGCTAGGGTTGCGGAATTTGTTCGAAAGAGTTACCGCGGCCCTGGAACGCATAGGGCACAAGAAGGATCACGGGTGGGTTTTAGTCAGTAAAAGTCTGACACTCCCTACCGCTCCACCCAGGGCGGGAGGGGTCATTTGATGATTTCCCATCCAAAAAAAAAAAAAAAAAAAAGGTGGCACTTGATGAAGGCGGGAGCCAACCTGAAATATCTGACATCATAAAGAATGAGTTTTATGTCGATGATTTAATGACAGGATGTCAGACAGTTGAAGAAGGTTTTCACATACATAGAAAATTAACAGAGTTACTTATCAAAGGTCAATTTCAACTACAGAAATGGGTTAGCAGCCGCAATGAATTAAACAAGAGAATTCAAGGAAGCTCGGTAACAAATGTACAGAATGAAGAATGAAGAAGAGGATCAGGGAAAGGATATTAAGCTGGACTCCGTTATAAAAATTTTAGGAATTTCGTGGGATCGGGAGACGGATGAATTTAAATATTCTGTGCAATTTGATCCACAGCAGACTCCAATTACCAAAAGAACAGTAATATCAGATATCGCACGCCTGTTCGATCGGCTTGGCTGGGTGGCACATTGCATTGTTACCTCCAAGATCTTCATTCAAAAGCTTTGGCCTGCTGGCCCGGAATGGGATGAAGAATTAACTCCGGAACTTCTGCCCGAATGGGTTACCGTTTCAGTCTTGCAGAGATAAACAAATTCAGCATCCCCAGATGGGTTAACATGAAATCCAACGATCTCTTGGTAGAATTATATGGATTTTGCGACGCGTCGCTTGCTGCTTATGCCGCTGTATTGTATGTTAGAGTTTTCGATGCCCAGAAAGCCATTCATGTCAGTTTAATCACCTCTCGAACTAAGGTTGCACCAGTCAAGCAACAGTCAATTCCACGTTTAGAGCTGATGGGAGCTAGTTTTGCTTTCCGAACTCATTTCTGAAGTTGCTGAAGAAATGAGAATCGCACCCCCTCAAATACACGCCTGGACTGACTCGTCAGTGGTTTTGGCATGGATCAGTAAACATCCTAGTAACTGGACTACTTTCGTTGGAAATAGAGTGTCTACTCTTTTCTCTCACGTCGACAACTCACATTGGGCTCATGTCCAATCTACGCATAACCCAGCAGATTTGGCAACCAGAGGTGTAACACCAAAGGAACTGGTATGCAACTCACTGTGGAGTCAAGGACCCTCATGGCTTCACGATGAAACTATAGAATACACAAGACCAAAGTCAATTAGCACTAACACAGAGCAAAGGTCAATCAAGGTTCATGTACTGAACCTCTTCAGGAAGATCTTTTCTGGACAAAGTATTCAACATTACAAAGGTTAGTTCGGGTTATAGTGTACTGCAGAAGAGTTTTGAGTTGGAAGAAACAATCACGTGGCGCAAAGAAATTTGAAACGTATCTTACCAAGGAAGAAATACAAGAAGCAAGAAAAACTTGTATAAAACTTGTTCGGAATCAAGAGTTTTCTGAAGAAATTAAGGATATAAGAAAAACAGGAATGGTAAGCCAGTTGCGCACAAGTATTGGATTCCTTCCGCTAAAACAAAGGTAAAAGCTCATGTACACAAATGTGTAAGGTGCAGGCGGTACTCGGCATCTATTAAAACCCCACTCATGGGTCAGTTACCGTCTAGTCAAGTCATACCAGCAAGACCATTTCTAAAAAGTGGCGTGGATTTTGCTGGTCCTATAAGCATCCGAACGTCAAAGGGTCGAGGCCACCAATCATACAAAGGGTACATTTGTGTCTTTGTGTGCATGGTGACCAAAGCCATTCATTTAGAAGCCATCAGTGATTTGACGTCACAAGGTTTCATCGCTGGCTTTAAAAGATTTGTGGCTCGGCGAGGTTTTGTTAGTGACATTTGGAGCGACAATGGTACTAATTTTGTTGGCGCTTCCAAAGAGCTTAAACATTTAGTCGCTGCGGAAAAGTCTTCCGTAGCTGTAGAGATTAAAGAGTGGTTACGCAACAACGGCACTTCTTGGCATTTCATTCCGCCTCATTCCCCTAATTTCAGTGGTTTGTGGGAGGCCGGGGTGAAATCAACCAAATTCCATCCAAAACGCGTAACAGGTAATTCTACACTCACTTTCGAAGAGATTTCAACACTGTTGTCTCAGGTAGAAGCATGCCTTAATTCAAGACCGTTATCAATATTACCTGACAACTCCATAGATCCTGCTCCTTTAACACCAGGTCATTTCCTGATAGGTGAGCCTCTGATAACAGTAAAAAAAAAAAAAAAAATAATAATTGAGTCAGGCGTTACTTTGCGGAAATCCATTTTAAATTTGAAAATGAAAACAATATATGTTGTTTTAATTTCCGCGAATATTAGTGGGTTGCAGGTATGCACCTCCCTCCCGCCCGCTATATTATGCACATGCAAGATTACTCGCTGACCGTTCAGTCGCAACAAGCGAGTCAACACGTCCCCTTGAGGATGCCTAACACGTGTCGGTAATGGTGTTGGGTTTTGCTTTGCCTTCCTGCATGTGCGTAAAATCCTTGCATTTGCCTTGTAATCTTGCATGTGCATAATATAGCGGGCGGGAGGGAGGTGCATACCTGCAACCCACTAATATTCGCGGAAATTAAAACTACATATATTGTTTTCATTTTCAAATTTTTTCTCTGATAACAGTGCCTGAACGTAATTACGAGACTTCTAACATTAGCAATCTGAGACGTTGGCAGGTTACACAACGCATGTTGCAAGACTTTTGGAGGCGATGGTCAGATGAGTACCTGGTTCATTTGCTACAATATTTTCAATGGACTAAAAATATTCCAGAACCAAGTATCGAAGATGTAGTTTTTTACCTCCTGCCCGTTGGTTGTTGGGCAAGGTCGTAGCCAAGCACCCTGGTTTGAATAAGGTTAAATGAGTGGTGACCCTCAAGTGTAACGGATCTTCGATCAAACGACCTACTTCAAAATTATAATAATAATAATAATATCGTTTGTTTTTCTCCACACATAATGCAATAAAACTAATTTCTAAAATACAGTACATGTTTGTATCGATTGGTGTTACAACATTGATGCTGTGGAGACTGGAGCCTGTACTAGGAAAACCTGTGTTACAGGGCTCCAGGCCTCCCAAACTACCCGGATAAGTTGCTACTGTAGGTAAATTTTCAAAGAGCGATTTTTTTGTCTTTATACAAAAATAAAATAGGTCATCAATTTTAACGTATTATTAATTAATACATATAGGAAAGAACGTTGGGTGCGCAACTTTGTGTAGCAATGTCTTAGGTTTGGGTGCAAAGGTTGAAACAGTTCGTGTACATTAGTGTAAAGTGTTTAGTGGGGCGTAATGCTTCTACGAGATAACCTCTAAGAGTTTCTCTGTTGCTTCATAATCGAGAGATTGAAGCCATTTTTGGACCTTCATTTTACATTTAATTTTTGTCAACGTGTAGATGGAAATAGCTTTGTTTATTTTATTATACAGGTAATCACCAAGGAAACAATAGAATCTACAACTGAACCTGGTTCTAAAAGACATGGATTTACAGACTGTATGTTTGCGTCTCTTGTTCCGGATGTTATCTGGATTGTATGGAATGCAAGTGTGCTTACGAGTAATTGTGTTCAAGATGAATAATTGTTATGCATTTTGCCAATTGCAAAATAATGTAAATCTTATATAATACACGTTAAGTTTTCTGGTTAAGCTATTTTATGTAAATTGAAAGTTTTATAAAGTCCATAAAGTATTGTAAGTTAGATGAAAAAAAAAAACAAAAGTAATTTTTTCAATTTGAAAATGAAAACAATATATCTAGTTTTAATTTCCGCGAATATTAGTGGGTTGCAGGTATGCACCTCCCTCCCGCCCGCTATATTATGCACATGCAAGATTACAAGGCAAATGCAAGGATTTTATGCACATGCAGGAAGGTGTAGGGGCGCTGACGCATTAGTTTTGTATTCCTCGTACGCGCAGCGCTCGCCGGGAACAGTTCGCCCGAAACCGCCTTCCACTATACACGCGCTCGCAACCTAACCCTGTAACAGTTTCATATAGTAAATACTTATATTCCGAATTTCCATCTATTATTTCTCTCCGTACACACTACCCCAAGAACACTCCAAAATTGGTGACCCCGACGTGATCTTAGTGTACGTCGATTGAGAACGGGCAACTCATTTTGAACATTCGCGTGCAAATAGTGTGAAACTATCAGTGCTTTATAAGAAAACGTTCCTGCGTGAAATAAAGCCTGAAAATGGAAGGAAAAGCAACTATCGATGAATACGTTCTCTCACCCGTGTCCGTGACTGACAAAGTAGAAGATTTTTGGCCAAGGGCACCAGAATTATGGTTCGCGAAAGCAAAGGCAGTCATAAATGCGCAGAAGATGTCCGACGACTCAAGATACCGGATTCTCATATCGAAGCTCAACTTCGAGGTCACCGAGCAGGTATCAGATATCATATTAGATCCGCCCAAAGAAAGAAAATACGAGACTTTGAAGGCAAAGCTAATCTCAGTATACAAGGAGTCGGCGGAACGCCAGATAAAAAAGCTGATTGGCGAAATGGAGCTGGGAGACCAGCAGCCATCACACCTCCTTTGCAAGATGCGAGACCTGGCCAGAGGAAGGGTAACCGACGAGACACTCAGGGTGATGTGGAAGAACCAACTACCACCATCGATACGCAGCGTATTGGCAGTGACAGACGAGGAAAATATGGAAAAATTGGCGTCGATCGCAGACAAAGTCGCAAAAAATATCACTCCGCTAAACAGTGTCGCTAGCGTAAAGGAAATACCAAGATCATCAAACAAAGATGAAGATGTGATAGCCGAGATAAGACAGCTTAGTGACAGACTGCGCAAGCTCGAGAGCACGTCCAGAGGTCGCTCGCGATATGATAGATCTAGAAGAAACAGATCGAGGTCAAGATCGAACTCCAGGTCTACAAAGGCGATGGCAAAAGACGACCCCAACTGGTTATGCAGGTACCACTTCCGATTTCGGAACAAGGCAACCAGGTGCGAACAACCGTGCAACTGGAAGAAGAAAGACTCGAAGCCAGCGGAAAACTAGTATCGGTGCAGTCAGCGACGGGGGACTGCGACCGCGTGCACGTCAATCACCGTCTAAGTGTCCGGGATGCGAATTCAGGTTTGAACTTTTTAGTAGATAGTGGTGCAAATGTATCAGTTCTACCTCGCAGAGTGGTTTTCAAGAAAAATAACACAGAGTGATAGTTATAGTTATAAGTTATATGCTGCGAACGGTACCGAGATAACTACGTACGGTACACACATTTTAGAACTAGACCTAAACCTTAGACGCGCGTTCCGTTGGTTATTTACGATAGCGGACGTACAGCAACCAATATTAGGTGCTGACTTCTTAGCTAATCACAATTTGTTAATTGAATTGAACGCACGAAGGCTAGTCGACCAGGTTACTAAGTTAAGCACGAGAGGGAATCTCTCTAATTCGACTGAGCCCACTGTTAAAACTATCGTTGAAAATTGCCACTACCATGAGTTATTGTGTAAGTTCCCAGATGTAACCAAACCAGCCTCATACAGAGAGACACCTAGACATGGAGTTTGTCATCATATAGAGACAACAGGTACTCCTGTGCACGCACGAGCGAGACAGCTACCACCGGACAGGTACGTAAAGGCTAAAAATGAATTTAGGGTTATGCAAGAGCTTGGGATTTGTAGGCCGAGTCAGAGTGCTTGGGCAAGTTCCCTGCACGTAGTACCCAAGAAAGACGGTAATATTAGGCCATGTGGAGATTACAGACGTTTAAACGCGATTACCAAACCGGATCGCTACCCTGTGCCGCGTCTTCATGATTTCACGTACACGTTAGCTAATAAGAAGATATTCACTAAATTGGATATTAACCGAGCATATAATTGTATACCTGTCGCGGAAAATGATATAGAAAAAACTGCTGTCATAACACCTTTCGGTTTATTTGAATTTATGCGCATGCCTTTCGGATTACGTAATGCAGCACAAACGTTTCAGCGTTTCATGCATCACACAGTGTTAAAAGGCTTAGATTTCTTATTTAATTACATAGATGACGTCATCATAACATCAGAAAATGAAGCAGAGCATAAACAGCACTTAGAAAAGGTTTTTGAAAGATTTAATGAATACGGCATAACTATTAATTTTGCCAAATGTAGTTTCGGTAAGCAAAAATTAGAATTCTTAGGACATGAAGCATCCACAGTGGGAATTAGACCCCTAGAAGATAAGGTTAAAGCTATTTTAGATTTTCCCAAACCGGAAACAATTGAGGAACTCAGAAGATTTTTGGGAATGTTAAACTTTTATAGAGCAAGTATACCTAAATCAGCTGATCATCAAACAGAGTTAAATAAATACTTAGGAAATTCGAAACTTAAGGATAAAACTAAAATTAACTGGACAGCATTAGCCGAACATAATTTTGAGCAATGTAAAGAAGACCTAAAGAATGCAGTATTGTTATCGTATCCAACGATAAATACTCCGTTAGCATTAATGACCGATGCGTCAGACACTTGTGTGGGTGCAGTATTTCAACAGAACGTAAACAACAAGTGGAAACCTTTAGGATATTTCTCTAAAAAGCTAACAGAAGCTCAAATGAAATATAGTACATATGACAGAGAACTGTTAGGAATATATTTGGCTATAATTCATTTTCGTAACATGATTGAAGGTCAACAGTTAATTATTATTACAGATCATACGCCCTTATCTTTCGCATTTAGTAAAACAGGCACAAATAGAGAAACTTCTCGAAGAGCTAGACAAATTATGTTCATTAGTGAATTCAGTACAGATATTAGGCATATCAACGGGAACGATAACTTAGTAGCAGATACTTTGTCTAGAGTAGCAACAATATCGTGCCCCACGACGATTGATTTCACAGAACTTGCAGCCGCGCAGGAAATGGACGCCGAGCTAGCAAGATTACAAAGCGAATCAAATAACAGTAACAACATAGTGTTGAAACGTGTAACCTTATTCAATTCAGAGAAATACGTTGTTTGTGAAGTTTCAACCGACTCAGCACGACCACTGGAAAGTTTCGACGTTTAGCTTTCGATTCAATACATAATATGAGCCACCCAAGTATTAAAGCAAGTAGAAAATTAGTTAGTGATAGATATTTCTGGCCAAACATGAATAAAGACGTTGGTAATTGGGCTAAGACTTGCATCAAATGTCAAAAAGCAAAAATTCAAAAACATACTAACGCAGAATTAGGTACTTTTGAAAGTAGCAAGCGTTTTGAACATATTCACATAGATATAGTAGAACCTTTACCAATTTCACCAGAGGGATTTAGATATTGCTTAACAATAATAGATAGGTTTACACGATGGCCAGAGGCTTTTCCATTAAAAGAAATAACAGCAGAAACAGTAGCCAAAACATTATATGAAGGTTGGATTAGTCGTTATGGGTGCCCAGTTAAACTCACAAGTGATCAGGGAAGACAATTCGAAAGCAATTTATTTAAAGAATTAATGATAATTATGGGAATTCAGAAAACTCGTACCACTCCTTATCATCCTCAATGCAATGGAGCAATAGAACGATGGCATAGATCTTTAAAAGCAGCGTTAAAAGCACGATTAGATACTAAAAGCTGGGTAGATGAATTGGCAACGGTAATGTTAGGATTACGCACTACAATCAGGTCTGATACAGGCGTAACCGCAGCACAAATGCTGTACGGTAGTAATATTAGGCTACCAGGTGACTTTTATGACCGTAGCAATGTAAAGTTGTACGATGACAACAGTTTTGTAAACAAACTAAAGGACGTAATAGAAGGATTAAAGCCGTCCTCTAGAGAAAATAAGTCACCTCGCAAGATTTTTGTACACAAGGATTTATATACCAACGATTATGTATTCGTTAGAAATGACGCAGTACGGAAACCATTACAATCTCCTTACGATGGACCATATCGCGTCATAGGCAGAAATGAAAAAGTATACCGTGTACAATTGCCTGACCGACAAACTAACATATCTATAGACCGTTTAAAACCAGCATATATATTGATAGATAATGAATTGCCATCAGAAGAATTAGATAAAAACATTTCCGGAAAAAATAACACTGAAAATGACCAAATAGGTAAAAAGAGCCAGAAAAAAGTAACATTTCAAACAAGCAAACCCAGTGATGAAACATATACAACACGAACTGGACAAATAAGCAAAAGACCTTCTAAATATCGAAATTAGCATTATCATTAAGTAGGTTAACTAATGAATGAAAATAACCCGCTCCGTAACCATCGTCCATTCAAGTCAAAATAAATTAAGCAATGTAAACTACAAATGAAGTGTAATAGTGTAAGTGTTTGTAAAACATAAGTGACTATTGTATATTTTTTTGATTGGCGTCACCATGACGAATACTGCAGACTCCGAAGGGGTGCAAATTTCTTTTTATGGCAGAGTACGTCGTCATGGTGACTACCCTTAACGTTATAGTATAAGGTATAATGTGTAAAGACGGCACCTTTAAAAGCAGGTGGCCGCACTAGTATATAAGGTCAATAAAAATATTAGTTTTGTATAAAAACCGTTTTTATTGACGTATAAACAATAGTTATATACATTTAAAATTAAACATTGCTTTTACCCTTTTGCATTAATAGCGTAATACAATTTAAAACTTAGAATCGTAAGACATAGCATAATTAAAGACATTAATACCAGTCGGCGTTATCGCGCCAGACATCCGGTCACAACATTGTTTGTTCAAACTAAATGATGTATAAGCAAATATTGTAACTTGCAAGAATTACAGTTAGCCAGAGATGTATTTGGTAACACTATTTTTAGAATACTACATTATTTTGTAAAAAAAAAACCTAGTTTTTTTTTGTTTTTAAAAGGGGAGGAATAGTGTAGGGGCGCTGACGCATTAGTTTTGTATTCCTCGTACGCGCAGCGCTCGCCGGGAACAGTTCGCCCGAAACCGCCTTCCACTATACACGCGCTCGAAACCTAACCTTGTAACAGTTTCATATAGTAAATACTTATATTCCGAATTTCCATCTATTATTTCTCTCCGTACACACTACCCCAAGAAAACTCCAAAAAAGGCAAAGCAAAACCCAACACCATTATAATTATTATATTATTTATTATTATTAAATTAATTAAATTAAAATTCATTTAATTCGGACAACAATGATCCATATTTTGTTAGTACTACAAATAACTTATATCCTATTGTTAGTAATCGAGTTATAATATGTGTTCTTATTATTAAAAACAAAGGATGACCAGGCAGGAAATTGTTTCCTACCCGATCACCCTCCGCACAAAACAGCTCATATTTGGCGTATAGCTCTCCGCCACCGCTCTCAGGATGTAGTTGCGACTACTCCGCACTCTGCATAGCAGCGAAGCCGTCTTCTTGCGAATTATGGCTTGAAAGCCGTCTGTGTAGGACTCTGCAAACATTTCCGAGGCGCTACAGAAACGGGGCAGTCGCAACAACATCCTGAAAACATTGTTATACTGAATACGTAGGACATCCAGCGACCTTTTAGTATATTTGACCCATAGGTTGCCCGTGTAAAAACTCTGACAATAGGCTTTGAAAAGAGTAATCTTTACCTGGTCAGAGCACCGAGCAAATCTACGGGCCAACATGTTACCTCTGGTCGCCAGTGCCCTACGCTCCCTCTCAATGTCTGTGTCATCCTTAAGGTCGTCAGTGATGAAATGTCCAAGGTACCTGAAATTCGACACTCTGTTTAAAAGGAGGCCATTTAGCCTAATAAGTTCCGGTATAGAGTCCGGACATCTACCTGCGGCCCCAAAGATCATGTATTCACTTTTGGTGACGTTATAAATAAGTCCATGTGAGGCAGCATAAGCCTCACAAACTCTAAGCAATTCCCTAATAGCCCCAGCAGTGGGGCCCAGCAGCACCATGTCGTCTGCGTAACTGATGTTATTGACGCTCATTCCATTTATTCGACACCCGACATTCATGCTGCTGAGCTCGGTGATGAGGCCATCAACATACAAATTGAAGAGGCGAGGGGAAGACAAACCCCCCTGTCTCACACCACATTCCAAACTGTATGCTGGAGAGAGAGTTTCAGACCATTTTACTTGGTTTTTCTGATTGGCATACCAGTACTGGAAGATATTCAGTATTTCAGCAGGGGTACCCCTGTCCCTCAACTTGTCCCAAAGCACTTTATAGGAAACAAGGTCGAATGCCTTCGAGAGGTCAAGAAAACAGGCGTACACGGGTGTCTTACGATCGGTATAATATTGAACAGTATGCTTGAGACTCAAGATAGCAGTTTCAGTAGATAATCCAGGCTGGAACCCAAACTGTGCTTCATGTAGTTTTAAAATGGTTTTCAAATATGAGTCAAGCATACCGTCCAATACCTTGGCCATGATCGTAGCCAGGGAAATCGGGCGATAATTCGCCTTACTCGATATATCCCCTACCTTATTCTTTACGATAGGAACCACAAGGGTTTTCATAAAATTTTCCGGCAAGTACGAATGGCTTAGACACATCCTATAGAACATCGACAAAACCCTTGGCATGTGGACTCCTGAATACTGTAAATGCTCAATGCTGAGTCCATCATGCCCTGGAGACTTGCCTCTGCTCATTCCCTGTATGACTCTCTCGACTTGCTTGGCAGAAAAGTGCACAAATGTTTCCTGAAACTTACAACAATGTTCGACAACTGCAGAAGGAGCTGAGGTACCAAGGGGAGATTGCACCTGAAACTGTTTCATAAATAATTTCGCAATATCCCCGTGATCACTCTTCCCCTCCACACTCACCATTTATTATAACATCATTATTATTATTAGTTTATTTATTATTTTTATTAATTATTATTATTATTTTTTATTATTATTATTATTTTTATTTATTTATTATTATTATTATTTGGTAATGGTGTTGGGTTTTGCCCCCACCAATGCCCACCATGCCATTTGCCTTGTAATCTTGCATGTGCATAATATAGCGGGCGGAAGGGAGGTGCATACCTGCAACCCACTAATATTCGCGGAAATTAAAACAACATATATTGTTTTCATTTTCAAATTTAAAATGGATTTCCGCAAAGTAACGCCTGACTCAATTAATTTTTTTTTTTTTTTTTTTACTGTTATCAGAGGCTCACCTATCAGGAAATGACCTGGTGTTAAAGGAGCAGGATCTATGGAGTTGTCAGGTAATATTGATAACGGTCTTGAATTAAGGCATGCTTCTACCTGAGACAACAGTGTTGAAATCTCTTCGAAAGTGAGTGTAGAATTACCTGTTACGCGTTTTGGATGGAATTTGGTTGATTTCACCCCGGCCTCCCACAAACCACTGAAATTAGGGGAATGAGGCGGAATGAAATGCCAAGAAGTGCCGTTGTTGCGTAACCACTCTTTAATCTCTACAGCTACGGAAGACTTTTCCGCAGCGACTAAATGTTTAAGCTCTTTGGAAGCGCCAACAAAATTAGTACCATTGTCGCTCCAAATGTCACTAACAAAACCTCGCCGAGCCACAAATCTTTTAAAGCCAGCGATGAAACCTTGTGACGTCAAATCACTGATGGCTTCTAAATGAATGGCTTTGGTCACCATGCATACAAAGACACAAATGTACCCTTTGTATGATTGGTGGCCTCGACCCTTTGACGTTCGGATGCTTATAGGACCTTAAAACTAGATATATTGTTTTCATTTTCAAATTTAAAATGGATTTCCGCAAAGTAACGCCTGACTCAATCAATTTCTTTTTTTTTTTTTTTTAATTTTTTCAAACTAAGCTGAGCGACAGCACTTTTTAACGTCAAATTTTGCATAAAGACAGCCCCCCAAACCGCCCACCCGTCACCACTTCTAGTGTTTTAGCTGGGAAGAAGAAGTGGGGCACAAACTCCCCAGCAACACATCTGTCTGTTGCGTTTTAAGAACTTGAATTTATACTATAGTATGCAAAGTCATTACATGCCAAAGGTAGGAAAAAAAATCAATTATCCAACATGAAAATCATAAATCAATTCACTATAAAACATTGTAAAGAGTAGATTGAGTCAATTAGGTAAAAATAGATTGACCTACATAGTCATAAAAAAATTACACAAAAAAAAAACAATTATATGAATTCATATAATCTGTCATAAGCTAACTTATAGAGAAAGAACATGATAAGTATGACATTGCTATCCTTATCGTCTAAATAGTCATTAATAGAATAGTATGCCTTCGAACAAAGGTTAGATTTAACTTCAGCTTTAAATGAGTTAAAAGGCAGGTCAAGAAAAGAAAGCGGAAGTTTATTGTAAAAACGGATACCGAGCCCCACAAAACAAATGACTCATGGACCTTACGAAGTCGGTGGGAAGGAGCACGTAGCTCCCCACCGAATGTGTCTCCACGTTGTCGTCGTGGTGGGGCTTGAGCGTCTCAATGATCTTGCGAGCTTTCCCGGTAGAGCCACTCATGCCGGAAGGTCGCAAGTGAGGGATCAGACCAAGTGAGACACACGCTTGCTCGCTGCTCTCTGGTACGCGTCTGATAATCAGACGTGACTGTGAGAGCAGCGAGCAGGTGGAGAGGTGAGGTGAGGAGAGTGGGCCCCGAGAAGGGGCGGAGCAAACAGGGACCGCACCCTTAAAAGGCACAAAAATGAATCAAGATCTTTGGAAAATGAGTCCCCAGGTGGGTCCCGACTGCTCAGCGGTCGGGGAATCCCACCCCGCTTCGGCGGGCTGCCCTCCGTACTCTGGGGTGGGCAACAAAGACCTTCCGCTTGCCAGTGGCAACAAGAGCCGAGGAGGCTCCGAATCATCGTCGTCATCCGGATCCGCTTCGTTTAAGGAGCTGATGGCGAACGAGTTTGAAGAGGAGGGTTCGCCTGAGCGCCGGGGTGGTGCGGAGTCGGATTCCGGCTCCGCGCCAGACCTAGTAACGGTCAGCTTGGCGGGCTCTGGTGACAGAGGAGGGGGGGCTGCTGCGGAGAACGTAAAGTTCTTCCGCAAGCGGCCCAGACGGGAGGAAGACGGAGAGTCGACCTCCGAGGGCGAGTTTGCCTCCGCCCGCAAGATCCCCACCGCTAGGCGGGGCAGGGGCAGTGAGGCAGGGAGGGGGCTGGCTCCCTCTACCCGGGAGGTGGAGCGTCGGGCCGGGAGGTTGGTGGAGGAGGGGCGTCGCCCTGGAGGGAGCGGTCGTAGGGCTCCCTCTACTCTTCCGCCTCCTCTCGACTCCGACGACTCGGAGACCCGGGAGAGGTGCCTCCCACTGTTGAGGAGCAGAGGGCCCAGTTCGCGGAGGTCGTGGAGGCCGCGATCCGCGCTGTGGCCTTCAAGAGGAAGCAGTCCTCAAAGCGGGAGGCCATCGGCGCGGCCAAGGCCTCCATCCTGGCGGCAGCGGCAGCCAACGCTGGCGGACCTGCCTCAAAGGAGGCGTCGGAGTTGCGGGCGGAGGTCGCCCGCCTCGCGGTTCTTACGGAGCGATTTGTTCGGGAGAATGAGTCGCTCCGGAGGGACCTGGCGGGCCAGAGCGGCCTCCGAGGAGCCGCAGGGGGGGCTGAGTCCGGCAGCGCCGGAGGGGGGCCAAGTGCTGAGCCAGGTACGGGACCTGGTGCGGCAGGAGCTGGCTACCTTCCGGCCAGCGCCAGCGCCTGTGACGCCGGCGACTGCGAAGCTGGCGACGACCAAGGCGGCCCCGGCGAAGAGGGGTAGGAGGAAGGCTGGAGGAGCGGCTAAGGCTGCGGCGCCAGTGGTGCCGCAGCCGCCCCCACCCCCACCCTCGGACCCTCCTGCGGCCGAGGCCGAGTGGCAGGTTGCTGGCCAGAAACGGCGGGCCGCGAAAGCGGCCAAAAACAAGGTGAGGAGGCAGCGGCGGAAGGCCAATGCCATTGCGGCGAGGCTTCGCGCCCCGAAATCCGCGGCTGTAGTGCTCACACTGCAGCCGGAAGCGGAACAGAGGGGCGTGACGTATCTTGCCGTACTGAAGCGGGCGAAGGAGGCGGTGAGCCTCCAAGAGCTGGGCATCAGCGGGGGCATCGGGGCCAGGAGGACCTTAACCGGTGCCCGCAAGCTCGAGCTCGCCGGAGCGGAGAGTGGCCCGTTCGCGGACGCCCTGGCCGAAAGGCTGAGGGCAGTCTTACCCGCGGACGAGGTCCGGGTGTCCAGGCCGACTAAGCGCATCGACATGCGCATAGTGGGCCTGGATGACTCCGTGACGGAGAAGGAAGTTGTGGCCGCCGTCGCCAGGACTGGGGGGTGCTCTGCCGAGCTCGTCAAGGCGGGCACCCTCCGGCCTGACAACACGGGCATGCAAACCCTTGTGGTGAGCTGCCCCGTGACGGCGGCCAGAACTGTGTCGGAGGGCCGAAGGCTCTTGGTGGGATGGGTGTCTGCGCGGTTAAAACTGCTGGAACCCAGGCCTCTGAGGTGCTACCGCTGCCATGTGGACAACCACACGGGAGCTATGTGCCCCTCGGAGGTAGACCGCAGCGGACTTTGTTTCCGCTGTGGTCAGCCCGGTCATCGGGCCGGCTCGTGTGAGGCCACGCCGCACTGCAGTGCATGTGCGGCTGCTGGCAAGCCGGCCGAGCACTGGGCTGGGGGAAGGGCCTGCGCGCCATCCGCCGCCGCCGCCGCCTCTGCCGCCGCCGCGGCTTCCGTCGCCGCTTCTGCCGCTACTGCTGTGGGTGCTGCGACTCCTGGTTCTCGGGAGGGGGCTGAGATGGAGTGCCAGTAATGGTCCCATTGTGGCCTCCTCCAGAGACAAGTCGGCCGCTGTGCTACTGCGCAGTGGCTGATGCCTGGGGACGGTGAGCGTGGGTGGCTCGCCGTCCGATACCAGGCTGAGTCGACGACGCGTTGTGCTTCACGCGCGCCTCAAGGAGCCGTCAGCACCAGAGACGGGGCCCCATAGGGTCGGTGCCTGCTAGGGTTGCGGAATAGGGTATTTTACTGTAAAAATCTAATTAGTCCGTCTGATAGATTTACAAAAAATATTTGACACGTATTTTTTCTTTTTTCACGTAAACAAAAAATGAAGACGATACAGTGCGTTGAAAACTCACGTGACGTCACTACGTTGCTACAATTTTTACCAGCGACGTAACGTCGCACTGTATCGTCTTCTTTTTTTGTTTACGTGAAAAAAGAAAAAATACGTGTCCAATATTTTTTGTAAATCTATCAGACGGACTAATTAGATTTTTACAGTAAAATACCCTATTTGTTCGAAAGAGTTACCGCGGCCCTGGAACGCAAAGGGCACATGGAGGAGCACTGGTGAGTTTTAGTCAGTAAAAGTCTGACACTCCCTACCGCTCCACCCAGGGCGGGAGGGGTCATTTGATGATTTCCCATCCAAAAAAAAAAAAAAAGAAAAAAAAAAGGAGCACGTAGCTTGTGCTTGTTTCTGGTGTTAAAGTTGTGGATGTCGCTCGTTTTACAGTATAGATGTATATTGTGCTTAATATATAGAATGTTTGCAAAATTTAATTGAGATGCTACTGTGAGAATTCCAATGTTTTTAAAAAGTTCTCTTAATGAAACTCTAGGCCCTAGCTGATATAATGCTCGCACAGCACGTTTTTGTAAGATAAATATATTTTGTATATCAGCAGCTTTTCCCCACAATAGAATACCGTAGGACATAACGCTATGGAAATAACTAAAATAGACTAACCGAGCTGTCTCAACGTCAGTATACTGTCTCACTTTCCTGACAGCGTATGCGGCAGAACTGAGCCTTCCCGTTAAACTTGATATATGTGGGCCCCATTGTAGTTTGAAATCAACAGCAATTCCCAAAAAAACTGTCGAGTCCACAGTTTCAAGTACTTTGCCACTTAAGGTGATATTGGGTCCTAGATTTCTAACATTTGGTAAAGCAAACTTTATACATTTCGTTTTCTTGGCATTTAAAACTAGATTATTGGTGGTAAACCAATCCGTAACCATTGAGAGAGCGCTGTTTACGTTACTGAAATCTTGTCTATTCCTATCTACTTTAAAAATAAGAGAGGTATCATCCGCGAACAATACTACGTCACAGATACCCTTAAAAAAAATGGTAAGTCATTTATGAACACTAGAAACAAGAATGGACCCAGTATTGAGCCTTGAGGCACGCCTAAATGCACTGGTAGTCCGGAAGACTTCACGCCATTGATATCCACACATTGGAACCTATTATGTAAACTAGCTTTTGCCCGCGACTTCGTCCGCGTGGAGTTCGGTTATATCGTAGCGTACCGTAGCGTAGGCGAGTGCTAAGAAAGGAAGTAGAATTACACGTGTTAGATATTTACATAACCAAATAATATTGTCTATCTATCTGCCCTCTATGATGATCTAATGTCTATGATGTTATCTATGGTACTTCTAAAATACAGTTGATTCCGAGTCGAGTTTTATTAGGTTATGGGCCCAGACCCGTTAAAAGAAGGTTAAAATATTGTAATAAGTTCAGTGTGTGCCGAAAAATGTCTACAAACTATTGTGAATGTTCCGAAGATGAAATGTCGCGAGAACTACGACGACTGTTGCTTCGCGGCAGAAAACGTACTTGTGTTGGAGGGAACGGCAGACGCTATCAAAGCACTATTATCGCCAACAGCTACTTCGGATCAAAAAGCAGTCGATTTAAAGGCTAGAGCAAAACTAATATTGACCATCGATACGTCTCTTTATGTGCACATTAATAATAATAATAACAATAATATATCTTTATTTCAGACATACGTCCATACATTTTTAACAAATGAAACGTTAGTAAGTTTGTTAGTAGAACACATAAAAAAGTTTACGCGATATGATTTGCAAATTATGAGAACGGAATAGATACAACCGCGTGGAGAAGTACGAGAAAGGAAAGCGGTTTGTACGATAGGAGGGTTGCACAATAGCTTTCTTGAAGCCAGCGATCCCTGGAGCGACGACAGGTAGGTTTGAAGAGGTTCCTCAGGGTTTTTCTGATGTTAAAACACACTGAGAGGCACACGCGACACGACACGAATTGCCCGGGACGCCATCTTGTCCTTTTCGAAACGAAGACGCTTGAGTGGATCGCCATCCGATGTTGCCGTCTCACTCACACGCGGACGAAAGTAATGCGCGGGAGGGGAATGGAGATATAGGAAGTTGCAAATCATTAAATTTATCGATATAATATTGCCAACGTACAAAAAAAAAGGTGAAATATAGAATTATTGTGATTGTAGTCGAAATCAGCGCAAACAAAAAATACAAATAACAGTGTGTTAGTAAATTGTTAGTACAGCGTTAAGATCAGTAGGTATAGTACGAGTACTTACATATCACAGTCTATTTCCTATTCCTGAGTATGTAAACACTCGCCCAGTAAACAGTAAAAGGACCGTTTATTGTGCACGCTTACGTTCTGAGGACAGTGTTGGTGCTACCACGGACCCTGCTCATCATCGATGCAGTTCTTTTCCTGATGATGCAGAAGAAATCATCGATGGAAGCTGCCGCAAATATTTCTGAAGCACTGCAGTACAGTCGGTGATAGAAATTAGCTGACCCCCCTAAAAATTACTCGATTTTACACCCTATGCTCATAACATTAAACGTTATTCAATATGTATGAGTTTATCAGACTAACACTATTCGTTGAACAGAAACAATAAATAATTATGATACGCAAACTTGAGCTTTAAGAGGTTGGTATTAGGTCATTTATTTATAACTGTTCACCTATTTTAATAAGTGGGTAGTTAGACGTCAATATGCGTATTCAACCAAAACTGCTATAGATATGACATTAGGAATATGTGTTAGAAGAATAAATTGAACAAGATATTTTATGCACAAATAGCAGTGAATGCGCGAACATTTTTACCTTGCCTTACTAAATTGTAAAAATCCACGCTTTTTTCCTTTTTATTAATTGTTATCAGTTTTGATAGTTTAATCGTCATGTCCAAGTTGAGTTGAGTGATTATTTAAAATAATCTATTTGCATGAGGAGAATGTTGGTATTAAAGCGATTGCTACGAAACTTAATATAGCGGTAAGTGTATTCTTTTTTATGCTTCATTTATAATTATAGTTATTCCTTAATTCGTTAGTTCTTAAAAGCCGGTGAATGTAGAATAATAGACAATTAACTATGTTTCATCATGAGTCTAATTTGAGATCATTTATAGGTCTAATTTGATTATCTATACTAATATTATAAAGCTGAAGAGTTTGTTTGTTTGTTTGAACGCGCTAATCTCAGGAACTACTGGTCCGATTTGAAAAAATCTTTCAGTGTTAGATAGCCCATTTATCGAGGAAGGCTATAGGCTATATATCATCACGCTAAGACCAATAGGAGCGGAGCAGTCATGAAAAATGTGACACAAAGGAAGTTGTGCGGACAGCTAGTATTATCTAAATTGATAAACGTATTTTTGCAAACTTAATCGATAAATTATGTTTACCTATTCGTTACTAAAATTATGCTTATTGTGTTGTTTCAGAGAAATACAGTCAGATTGTGGCTAAGACGTTTGACGTATGGTTTTAATATTCAAAAAGATCGTCCTGGACCAAAACCATTCATGAGAGGAAGTGATTGTTGTTGGATATGGTGCGCGGTATGCGGGACCGCTTGCAACAAGTAATAGAAAAAAATGGTGCTCCACTTCGCTATTAAAAGCATATCGCACGCTTAGTATTACAGTGACCGAAATCAAAATCAGTCTAAAATGAGATAAATACACTGTAATCCTTAATAAAACGCCATCTGTGTCATAGGCTTAAAAACTCTTAAAAAGTTAGTGTTGTACTGCTCTTACAAGTTTTCGGTCTCTTTCACACTCATGAGTTTGAAGACGTCAATTTGACATAACACTGACACATTCATTATTCGTTAAACCGTTTGGAAGTAAACATCTGCCCGTTTGTTTTAAAAGTGACCTATTAATATTTAGGATTGTATAAAAGTGAATTCGAAGGTAAGTTTTACTGATTATTTTTGTTGTATTTAGACCCAATGCGTAATGAGTCTATTTAATATTAAATTTGTTATGATATTGTACGGTATATTAAGTTTTACGACTGTTTAAAACTAAAACTTTTGAATGATTTTAGAACACATTTGTGATTAGGTCTGTTTTTGAATAAAAATGTAGTAAATTTATTTGTGGGTTTTGTAGGATTCAGTGTTAAGTCTGTTTAGTGTTTAGTACTAATAATGTTAATGTGTTTTTAGTTACATTCAGTATTTGGTCTGTGCAAAAATAAGGATTTTACTAAGAATTTGCTATGTGATTTAAGTTCAGAATTGAGTCTCTTTAAAACGAAATAAACGCAACAAATGAAGTTTTACTTGTTGACCTATAATTATAATTAATTTCTTTTTTATTAGAATGTCGACTTCGCGATCAAGAAAAATTCTAGATTTGACAGACTGAAGATAATATTATTCCTACTCAAAGTTCTGATGTCCAGGTATGTAAAAATGATTAAATTGTCTTTATGGTACTTTACCTGCAATAGGGATGTTTCCTGAGTAAAAAATATATGATTATGTTTAGTCTGTCAGTTAGATTATAGAAAAATATTGGACACGTCGCTGGCCCCGGGCAATAAAGCGGTAATATCAAAAATCGAATTTTACAGGAGAAATAAAAGAAGCTAATTTGTTTATAGTGCAGCGTACAGTGATCCAAAACAGGCGTTCAAAATGTCAAATGAAAGCTAATTTTTTCACCAATATAACCTTTTAAAAATAATTTTCATAGTATAAATATTTAATTAAATAATTGAAAAAATGTATAATACAAATTATAGACGATCCTCTTTCAATTGTAACATCATTAATGTCTTTATAAACACATCGACCACTGAGATTCAGGAATGTAAGAAAATAATACGACGTAATTTCTACTTTAAATCTCGAGTGTACTAGACGATTACCACCTTCTTCAGGGAAATTTTATAGCCAAATCATAGATGTATCATTCACTAATCGCCATTTTAGAATCCTATCAATAAAACATATTTTTATGTAACCATTGTAACAGACCGACCTTATAATGTGATTTATTTTTATTTTTAACCATTTTAGACAGTATTTTACAAAATTATATTTTTGTATATATATACTACTACCTTATTTTTGTTTAATTAAATTTTAAATGAATCCCGTCGTCTGTGAACCCCGACTGAATCGATCTGACGTCTTCGTCTTCGTCTACTTAGCTAACAGTAGAAGGTTTAATATTTTGTATAAAAAAAAACCTTTCAAATCACATATTTTTTTATTAAATAACGTTTTGGAAACAAACACACAAAAACCCTTAAAAAAGAAAAAAATACTATGTTATCGAAATTCGGATAAAGTCACATAATTTTTAATAACTGTTAAACTTTGGAATCAAAAATAAAATTTAATTTGAATCTTCGCCTTCAAAATCGATTTCTTCATCAGCGTTCCCAACACAATGCAAATTGTTATAAAATGAATGGTAATGTTTCGGGATTGCTTCAGTTTTGCAGAGACTCATCAAATCATCGTAAAGTGGTTTTGGTAAAGCGATTGGCTCTCTGTACAGATTTCTTAGTTCATCCCCTGAAACATCAGTCACTGGCGTTCTTTTGGGTCTTCCTCTTGAAGATCTGGTGTTTGATGCGGTATTTAAAGTAATGTACTCATCGTTAAAGTTGTACTTTAAATAAATAACATCTGGATGCGCTTGGGTAATCTTTATTTCGTGAATCTTTGTCCACATAACTTTTTCATTACTTTGATCTGCTCGCAACCAATGTCTTTTATCCATTAACTCCTTTAAATCGAAGAAATGATTTTGTTCCATTTCCTTAAGATGAAATTTTTCACCATTTATCTTGGCATTCATGATTATGCCATACATTTGATCAGGAGTATAAATCGTGTGGTTCTTTTTTGCGCGTTCGATAAGAGAATGCATTGAATCTCCTTCAGACTGGCTATGGCCAGTTTCAAAGTACCTATGTATTATGTTTACTCCATACTTTTTGGACAAATATAAATAAAGAGCAAAGATAATCCTATTTTTATTCTGCCCAGCACAACCATCAGAATAAAAGATAAAATTCTTGATACCACGTTGGCTCTCAGTTTCAATGAAATTCAGGATGCAACTGCCGATCTCATTAGCACCCCTTTTGGCCACTTGATAGTGCCAAAGATAGCAGTAACCTCTTCCATTTAATGAATTGTAAATTGTAAAGTTATATATAGGATACTTTCGTTTATAGTGAAATATTCCTACCTCTGATTGAGGAATCGTCAGGACTTTTTCCAGATCATAAATACCGACCACAGTAGTCGTAGAATCGACTTCTATTTTATCTGTCGTTTTGAGTTCTCGAACACATTCCTTGTTTCTAATGTGCTTTGTGTAAGCTTCTTGAAGTTGGCCTTTTCTTTCACCATCAGCTTGACGATATAATGTACATTGGCCGCACATATCTTTTTTAGGTTTGTGAAAAGAATAATTGAATTTTGTGTTAAACACAGTTTCATATTGTCGTTTTGTGGCCATCTTTACATCATTTGGATAATTTTCACCCTTAAACCATTCATCAGAATACAGCCTGTACATTTTGGAAATGTTCAGTGTTTCTTCTAAGTACAACTTCTTAGTATCTCTTCGGACATAATGCGATTCTTTAACTGGAAATTGTTTTATATGTGCAATAACACTTTGCTCGGTTGAAACATTCATTTTCCGTGGTCTATTTTCATGTTGACCCCTGTTATCACTGATTTCTTCAGATTTTCCTTTCTCTATCGCTGTGTATACTATTTTCTCACTAATGCTAAGAGTGTTCAAAAAAAATTTTTTGCAAACGTCAATTGATTCTGATCCATTTATCTTGAAAAAATAGGTAATAGTTTGTGTCCTATTTTTTGTTCTAATTAGTTGCATTTTTTTAATATCTTTAGTATTCACATGTCGTAAGATATAATGCCATTGATCCTCGTGATCACTAAGTTTCCAATATTCGTCGAATATAGCCTGTCGAGAGACTTGAGAAATCTTTTCACCGCATTTTTTACTGCATTTACAGGCATCCTTTATCATTTTGGAATCAAACTTTTTTTTGGAATTACTACCAGTATAGGATTGGCCTGAATTTTTTTGTTTTTTATTCTTAATTTTTTCCCAATTTTTCTCATGTCGCCTTCTTTTTCTAGTTAGTTCTTTGGTGGTTGATGGTACATAAGATTCGGATGGAACATTTTCTGTCGTTATAGTTTGGTTGCAATCATTAGGTTCGATGTTAACATTTTCTGTCGTTGAAAATTGGTTTTCAACTAAGAAATCTGGATGTAAAATTATAGAAGAATTGCAATCATTAGGTTCGATGTCAACATTTTCTATCGTTGTAGATTGGTTTTCATCTAAGAGATCTGCATCTAAGTTTACAGTATTATTGCAACTATTAGATTCGATGGCAGTTTTTTCACATTGTAAAATCAAAATATTTGAATTATTATTATCGACTTGGCGTACGGTTTCCAGTGTTGTGTATTGTATATTTTCTTCTTGGGGTGTAGTTTGGTCGCACGTTTCTGCTACTTGTAGTACCGATGTTGCTTGTTGCATCGTTGTGTCACTTAGTGTTGTAAGGTCTGTCGATTCACACACATTATAATCTATAGGCCGAGTGACAAGATTCTCTTTAAATCTGCGCTTTCGGTGACGAGGTGTGTCAAATACTAAAGTTGGAGAAGCTACAAAGTCGACATTATCGAATATAGCAGACTCGTAAGAAATAGTAGAAGGGGATTGCAATAAATGTGACTGTAAATCGAAATTTGGAGAAAGACATTGTAAAGTTGGGCTATGAGTTCCAGAGAGGTTTACGTTTTCCACACTCTTCGAAATGATGACTTCTTCTGTTTTTTCATAATCACCGTTACAGGGAAGATTTATGGCATCTAAAACAAAACAAAAGGGTACTTACTTACCTATTAAAATATCGAATCTGACGTATAACTACAACATTTTTAATAATTATATAAGTATAAAATAAAATAAAAAACATTTTATAAGCCTAAAATCTATAATTTTGTTCGACTTATGTGCGTTTTTCCATCAAAATGATATTATTTATTTACTTATTTATGTACACACAAAATACTATGAAACAAAATACACACAAAAATATACATTCACAGACTACACACTCACAACACACAATACATACACACACAAAAAGAGGTAAATAATTATATTCAACTAATAGAAACACGCCTTCTGGAATAGGTAGATGTCTGTAGGTAGGTAATACCTACCTACCAACTTGATTCTTGTAATCAAGAATAATAATAATCAATATCATACCTTAATAATCTTACTGATTAATCACTTACCGTCAACCATGGATAACATTCTTCTTGCTCGAGATTTTGCTCGAAATTGTCTTGCCATTATATAAAAAACACAATTTATAGATCTAAGGATTATTAAGTTTAGTATACTTGTAAAACTAATAATTATTCAAAACCATTAAATCGCACTAAAAAAAGGACATTTTTAGCGCAAGACGTCACACGCTGCACTGACACCGCCCGCCGAATTGAGTTATTATTTGTATCAATTTCTTACCTAAACATGATGCTAGAAAGCACGCGGTGATCATTTATGCGTAGGAGTGAAAGAGATGGCGGTGAGCGTAATACGACAGTACGGCGCAGGGGTTACATTAAATGTCCGGGAAGAAAGGCGTAATAGCTTGTACGGAATAAAATCTCTTGTGATTACTTCGTATTAAGTGTTTATAGTTTATTGATATAATACGTTTATTTCCTAAAAACGCGGTTAAATTTATTACTGTTACTTTTTATTTAGAAATTTAGTGTAAAGATGTTCACCGGTTTTTTGTGTTAATGTTTCTTAGAGTAATGCAATAATACAAACTTAGTCATCCGAGAATTTTCCATGCAATAAAGCTGTTATTATCATTTATTCCACAGAAATATTATTTAAAAAAACTGAAAAAAATAAGAGTGGTAGACTGACACTCAAAGAAGCCAAAAATCAAATAACATTAAAAAGGACGTAACCGGTGTTTACCGCTATATTGCCCGGGGCCAGCGACGTATTTTTTCCTTTATCAAATCTATAAAAACTGACGAAGATGCAAAGCATCAAAGATCAGGAGTGGGGGCTTGTGACGTTACGGCTCGGTAAAAATTGTAGCGAGTAGTGACGTCACACGAGTTTTCAACGCTCTGTATCGGCTTCATTTTTTGTTTACGTGAAAAAAGAAAAAATAAGTGTCCAATATTTTTTGGAAATCTATCTGACGGACTAATTAGATTTTTTTAGTCAACTACCCTATTTACTTATTAATTCTCCTTTTATTGTTAGCAGACGATTTATTATGATGCATCTAAAGAGCCCGAAAATAATACTGATATTGCTTCAAATCAAAGTGCTGATGTCCAGGTATGTTAAATTAATATCAGTAATTATTACTATTTATGTTTTAACTATTCTTTTTTATTTATAATATTATTACTATTTATTTGCCTACATATTGATACTCTATGTATATTTAATTAAAAATTTTATGTTTGTTTACAGATGTTATGTGATGTATACAATAAACCCGAAAATCAACGACATTTAAATGCCTCAGAGTATTTCAAACATACTGAAGGCCGCAAAAAGGCAGTTATTGATTACCGCGTATCACCTGTTAATCCTGGAGAAAGCGACACAGATTTAAGTGATGGCGATCCTACTTTCGAGGTACAGGAAGGCAACCAGGTTAAACATTTGCTGTTTCCCCCGATTCGTAGTTCAAGTTCGAGTAGTAGTTCTTCTTCAACTTCGGACTCAAGTTCTTCATCATCTGATAGCTCTGACGACGAGACTTTGGAAGAAAATTTAAATTCCAATAACACAGAAAATAGAACACCTGAGCCAACAAGAGAGCTAGACGGAGGAACAATAGAGAATCAAGAAAATTTGATACTAAACACAATTTCAGCAACACCTTCAGTTTCTACTAAGCCTTTTTTTTTTTTTTTTTTTTTTTGGATGGGAAATCATCAAATGACTTCTCCCGCTCTGGGCGGAGCGGAAGGGAGTGTCAGACTCTTACTGACTAAAACCCACCCGTGATCCTTCTTGTGCCCTTTGCGTTCCAGGGCCGCGGTGACTCTTTCGAACAAATTCCGCAACCCTAGCAGGCACTGACCCTATGGGGCCCCGTCTAATTTGCTGACGGCTCTTTGAGGCGCGCGTGGAACACGACGCGCCGTCGACTCGGGCCTGGTTGCTATCGGACGGCGAGCCACCCATAGCTCGCCATCCGCAGGCCCGCGCCTACGGTGGCCGGGAATCGCCCTGCGTTTCCCGACGCCCGGGGCGTCTTCTTCTGTTGCGGCGGCTGGAGCGAGGGGCATCCCTCTCTCGCACGCGCTCCGCCTCCTCCTTCGCTAGCATTACTGCTTCGCAGAAGGAGGCGACCGCTTCCCATGCCTCCTCGCTCCGGACCATGGCCCGAACCAGGGCCGGACGCGAGAGGTCGCCGCCGCCGATCGCCTCGACGAGGACACGGCGGTGCTCCGCCCAAGCAGGGCAGACCTCCACCGTATGCTCCACCGTGTCCTCCGGGCGATCCACACAGTGATGACACCCGGACGTGTCCTCCCGCTGGATCCGACACAGGTACCTCCCGAATCAACCGTGTCCGGTGAGCACCTGCGTCAGGCGGAAGGTGAGAACGCCGTGACGTCTCTCCAGCCACGCCTCAAAGAGGGGACTTATCGCCACAATAGTGGCGTGCCCAGCACTGGGTTGCGATAGTCGCTGTCTCCAAACCTCCGTGAGATCCCGCCGGAGCTCCGTCCGCTGCGCAGCAATTTGCCGCGGCAGCAGCATTTCACCCCGGCTTAGCGCCTCCACGCGCAACGCGTAAACGTGCGCGAGGGCTCTCGCCTCCAGATCCCACGGCAGTAATCCGGCAAGGAGATTCGCCGCCTCGCCAGAGACCGTGCGGTATCCACGGACAAGCCGAGTGGCCATGACCCTCTGGGCCGAGACCAGGTGGCGCGCTGGCAGTCGCCTTAGCGACAGCGCCCACACTGGGGCCCCGTAAAGGGCCATGGACCGCACGATCCCCGCGTACAGCCTCCGGCAGGAGGCGTTTGGTCCCCCCAGATTGGGCAAGAGCCGCTTGAAGGCAGCCCCAGCCCGCCCCAGTTTGGGTGCCAAACGTCGGAAATGCTCCGCGAAGTTCCACCGGCTATCGAGGACGAGGCCCAGGTACCTCATCGTTGACCCGACGCCGATGTGAACCCCTCCTACCGTTACCTGGGTTCCCGGTGGTGGCCGGTTCCGAGGGCCATGAAAACACATGGCCTCGGACTTGTGTAGGGCCACCTCGAGACCCAGTTGCCGAATTCTGTCAACGACTATCGCAACCCCGCGTGTCATCAACTCAGCCGCCGCCTGGTGCGACCCCCCTTGCGCTAAAACCAGCGTGTCGTCAGCGTAGCAGACTACGCTGACGCCGCGAGGGAGGTCGGCGCGCAGCACCCAGTCGTAGCCGATGTTCCACAGGGGCGGCCCCAGAACCGAACCCTGTGGAACACCGCACGACATCTCTCGCCGGTTCCACTCTCCCCGGTGACCGGGGTAGATGACGGCTCTATCCGTCAGGTAATCCTCGACCACGCGACGGAGGTAGGTTGGCACCCGGTGATACCGGAGTGCCTCTCTGATGCAACTCCAGGGCAGGGAATTAAAGGCGTTGGCGATGTCAAGGGACATCGCCACGACCACCCCACCCCGGGAAATCGCCTCCCCCGTCGTGAGGGCTCTCACGCGCATGATGGCGTCCACCGTCGAGCGCCCTGTGCGGAAACCAAACTGGTTCTCCGCCAGATCCGGCCCAGCTCTCACCAAGTGCTTGACGAGGCGGTTTGCAATTACTCTTTCAAAGAGCTTGCCCACCTCGTCAAGCAGCACGATGGGCCGGTATGCGGACGGAGAGTCCGCAGGGCGCCCTGGCTTCCCAATGAGGACCAGTTTCCCCGTTTTCCAGCGACGTGGGAACTGGCCCCTCTCCATGCACGCGCTAAGGAGCCCACGTAGTCGAGGCCCGAGAGCCTCCGAGGCCAGGACCCAGGCTTTCCCAGGTAAGCCATCGGGTCCTGGGGCGGTGTTTCTGGCCTTGAGCCTATTAACCGCCGCTCTCAGGTCTACCTCGGTCACCTCCGGAGTATCGTCGTCGTCGGTGTGGTCCGCATCGGGCACCGCGGGTGGCGGAGCCATGGGCGGGGGAGCATGGTCCCCTCGCAACGGGAACAGAGCGCTCACCACATCCTCCACTAGCTGGGGCCGGAGACTCTGCGTCAACGGGGGGGCCCAGGTGCGGAGTTTGTTCCGCACCATTTTGTAGGGCCTTCCCCACGGGTCCCCGTCCAGAGACTCCAGCAGCTCTCTGCGAGCCAGATCCCTGGCCCGCAAGATCCCCGCTTGGAGGGCGGTCTTCGCCGCTCTGTACTCCTCGTACAGCTCCGCCTCCCTGGCCTGCGCATTCGGAGGGCGAATGCGAAGCCGGCGATGCCTGGTGTACGGGCGACGCGCAGCAACGCACGCTTCTCTCAGCGTCGTCAGCTCGCGCGACCACCAGTACACCTGACGGCGGGCGCGTCCTGGCCGGACCCGGGGCATTGCCACGTCGCATATACCCGACATGGTCTCCCGGAACCACTCCGCCTCATCGTTGATGTCCGCAGGCCTGTCCGGTGGTGACACCCAGGCCTGCACGATCGTGGCTTCCAGGAGAAGCTCCCGGTCCAGCTGCTTCAGCGCCCACCGCGGACCACTCGGGGTCTGTCGGACTGGCGCGCTTGAGGTCTGGGCGGAGACGTCGAACCGGATATACCGGTGGTCGGAATAGGTCTCCACCTCCTCCACAACACGCCAGTCGACGACACGCGGCGACAGAGCGGGGCTGGCGAACGAGATGTCCACCACGGAGTCACCCCGCATCCGCACACACGTGGGGACAGAACCCCGATTAAGGACGACCAGGCCTGTCTCCAGGGCCCAGTCCTCCACCATCCTACCCCGTACGTTCGTATAGCGGGAACCCCAAGCCAAATTCTTGGCATTGAAGTCCCCGAGAACAAACACGGGGAGGGGACGATACCCGACGACGACGTTACGCAACTCTCCAAGGGAGTTGTGGAACTCGGCGAGAGTTCGATTCGGGGAGAAGTAGACTCCCACCACTACAATCTCCCCGAACCGTGCTGCTACGCACCCCTGTCCTCTCCTAACACACTCGAGGGACGGGGTACCGGCGGCGGCCGACGAAATTAGGGCCACTGAGCCGTCTAGGTCCTTCACCCAGTCCTCCCTGGGTGGGACGTAGTACGGCTCAGCGACTACGGCGACATTAATCAACCACTGCGCCATGCTCTGGAGCAACAGGTCCTGAGCAGCGGCGCAGTGATTGATGTTCGCCTGGAGGAGGCGTAATGGAGCCGTTATTGGCATTCCATTACGGCCTCCTCCCGGGCCTCCTGTGGGGCCGCGGCACTCACAGCGGCGGCGACAGAGGCGGCGACGGAGACGGCGGTGGAGGGCTTCTTGCCCCCGGCTTTGGCGGGTGGAGCGCAGGCTTTGCCCCCAGCCCAGTGTTCGGCCGGCTTGCCAGCTGCCGCACATGCAACGCAGTGCGGCGTGGCGCTACACGAGCCGGCCTTGTGACCTGGTTGACCACAGCGGAAGCACAGTTCGCTGCGGTCAACCTCTGAGGTGCAGAGAGCTCCCGTATGGTTGCCGACTTGGCAACGGAAGCACCTCAGAGGTCTGGGTTCCAGCAGTTTGACCTGCGCAGACACCCATCCCACCAGAAGCCTTCGGCCCTCCGAGATCTTCTTGGCCGCCGTCACCGGGCAGCTTACCACTACGGTTCGCATGCCCGAGAAGTCAGGACGTATGGTGCCTGCCTTGACTTGCTCGGCAGAGCACCCTCCCGTCCTGACCACGGCGGCCACAACCTCCTCCTCCGTGACGGAGTCGTCCAAGCCCAAAATGCGCATATCCACACACTTGGTGGGCCTGGACACTCGGGCATCGTCCGCATTCAAGGACGCCCTGAGCCTTTCGGCCAGAGCGTCAGCGGTCGGGCCGCTGGCTGCCCCAGGGACCTCCAACATCCGGGCACCAGTCATGGTGACCCTAAGCCGGAGGCCCCCGACGATGCCGAGCTCCTGGAGGCTTACCGTCTCCTTCGCCTTCGCAAGCACGTCGCTATACGTCACGCCCCTCTTGACCGCGTCCGGCTGCAGTGTGAGCACTACAGCTGCGGTCTTCGGGGCGCGGAGCATATTCGCGACGCGTCGCTCCTTCTGTCGCCGCCTTCTCTCCCTCCTTTTGGCCGCCCTGGCTGCCTTGCCCGCCTTCTTTTTCTCCCCGGCCACTTGCCATCCGGCTTCGGCAGGGGGGTTAGAAGGCGGGTTAGGTGTGGGCTGCTGCACCACCCGCGCTGGAGCTTGCGCCGCCTGCGCAGCCACTCCACCCTTCTTCTGCTTGGCCGGAACCGGTTTTCCCGGTGCCGGCTTCGCAGATGCCGACTTCGCCGGCCCGGCCCCTCCCTTAGGTTGACCGGGCGAAGCCGACTTGGCAGCCACGGCAGCCGCGTACGAGGCCGCCTTCTGGCCCGAGGCCTTCTGGTTCGCCGCTAGCGGAGGGCGCAAGACGATGCCCTCCAGGACGGAAAACCGTTCCCGGAAGGCGGCAAGCTCCTGCCGCACCAGTTCCAGCACCTGGTTCTCGCCAGGCACGGGCTGGCTTTGCCCCTTCTTGCGCCCTCCTTGAGGCGGCCCCTGAGAGCTAGCTCCTCGGAGTCCGGCCAGGTCTGCTCGGAGCTTCTCGTTCTCCTTTCGGAGAAGCTCCGTGGCGGCAGCCAGGCGGGCGACCTCCGCCCGCAGTTTGGACGTTGCGTCCGACTGCGGTGCGCGGTAGTTGGCCTCCGCTGCTGCCAAGATGGAGGTCGCCGCCGCACTTATGGCCCTGGTTTTGGACGCATGCGTCCTCTTCAGGGCCACGTCGCGGACTGCGGCCTCCACAACCTTCAAGAACCTGGCCTTACAGTCTCCAGCGGTGGCCAGCTCCTCGCCGGAAGACGCCTCAGGGGATGCCAGCCGGCCAGACTCATCTCCAGGGGGGCGCGCCTCCTCAGCGAGCTTCTCAGTTCGCTGGGCAGCCTCCCCGGAGACGTGTCCCCGCCCCTTGCCACCTACTCGGCCCTTTCCTCGCCTGCTGGTTGGGATCTTGCGGGCCGAGGCCAGCTCTCCCTCGGAGGACGACCCCTGGTCATCCTCCGGTCTCGGACGCTTCCGGAGGAACTTCTCCGCAGCGCCCGTAACCTCCCTACCAGCACTCTCCTCACTACCCGCGCCTCCGGCAGATGCGGAGTCGGAATCCGACACCGCACCCTTCCCGCGCTCGAGCGACGGCTTCCTCCAAAGTTTGGAGGGTGGTGGTGCGCCCTGCACCAGCATCTCCTCCATGGGCTTGGAGCCGGAGGGTCCATGGTCATCGTTTGTTGCTGATATCGTAGTCCGGTTGTCATGCATAGGGTCATCGGTTTTGTCCGAAGGGACAGATGGGAGGTGTTTGTTGCCCACCCCAGAGTACGGAGGGCAGCCCGCCGAAGCGGGGTGGGATTCCCCGACCGCTGAGCAGTCGGGACCCACCTGGGGACTCATTTTACAAAAACCTGCTTCCATTGAAATTTTCTTTTTAAAGGGTGCGGTCCCTTTTTCTCCGCCCCTTCTCAGGGCCCCTCTCCTCGCCTCTCTGCTTGCTCGCTCGCTGCCCTCACAGTCACGTCTGATGATCAGACGCGTACCAGAGAGCAGCGAGCAAGTTTCCTCCAACTGAATCGCACACCGTCCGCAAACCCGAACACTGCTCAGATCTCCGGACGGTGTGCCCTTCACGTGTCTCTCTTAGTCTGATCCCTCACTTGCGACCTTCCGGCATGAGTAGCTCTACCGGGAAAGCTCGCAAGATCATTGAGACGCTCAAGCCCCACCACGACGACAACGTGGAGACACATTCGGTGGGGAGTTTCTACTAAGCCTAAAGGTAAAAAACGCACTAGACAACCGAAAAACTGGAAGCAAACTAAAGCAAAAAAATTGAGAAATTGTGGTAAGTCGTATATTAATAGCAAAAATATTATAACCAAAGCTCGTGAAGTTAAACCACCTTGTAATGACCAGTGCAAGCTGCGATGTTCTACCAAGGTTGATTCTGTTCAAAGGCAAAGTATTTTCGACGCATACTGGGAGCTTGGAGATATTCATAATCAACGAACTTTCATTTTATCATGTTTATCGGATATCACACCAAGATATAAATATACCAATGCATTGACCCCACGACATTGTAACAAAGCTTTCCATTTTATAGTTGCTGGTAATCAGATCAGAGTTTGTAAAACCTTTTTTACTAATACTTTAAACATATCCGATCGTATGATTCGTACTGTTAAATATAAGACCGATAAACATGGCATTATAAAGAGCGATTGCAGAGGAACGACCGGCAATCATAAATCGGATGAAATATTAATTTCAGACATCAAAGAATTTATCGATAATATTCCAAGAACTGATTCCCATTATACACGACAATCATCGAACCGTGAATACATAGACGGTGGAAAAACAATAGTAGATCTTTTTAAAGACTTTAAAGAAATACAAAACCAGAAAAAAAAGTCAGCAGGAAAATATTGTACTTTTTATAAAGTTTTTACCACACAATACAATATTTCATTTTGTCGCCCTAGAAAGGATCAGTGCGACACATGTTTGCAATACCAGAGTTCATCGCCTGAACAAAAACTTGTTATTCAAGATAAATATGACACCCATTTAGAAGAAAAATCCCTCAGCCGACAGGAAAAATATGATGACTTAAATCATGACCGACTTAAAATCGATGAGAATAATAAAGTAATTTTGTTTGACCTTCAAGCTATCCTTCAATCACCTAAAGGGGACACCTCAGCTTTCTATTACAAAAGCAAGCTCAATAGCTATAATTTCACTGTTGCCTCCTTAAACAAAAAAGTAGAAGGTAAAATGCAGGAATCAAACAGCAACGTGCATTGTTATTTCTAGAATGAGACAGATGCAAAAAGAGGTGCCAGTGAAATAGGCTCTTGTCTACTACATTATTTTGAACAACTTTGTACCGAATCCAGGGCTACTAATGACATCTAGAGGCGAGAGCCCTCGCGCAGGTCTACGCGTTGCGCGTGGAGGCGCTACGCCGGGGCGAAACTCTGCTGCCGCGGCAGATTGCTGCGCAGCGGACGGAGCTCCGGCGGGATCTCACGGAGGTATGGAGGCAGCGACTGCTGCAACCCAGCGCTGGGCACGCCGCCATTGCGGCGATAAGTCCCCTCTTTGAGGAGTGGTTAGAGAGACGCCACGGCGTCCTCACCTTCCGCCTGACACAGGTGCTCACCGGACACGGCTGTTTCGGGAGGTACCTGTGTCGGATCCAGCGGGAGGACACGTCCGGGTGTCATCACTGTGTGGATCGCCCGGAGGACACGGTGGAGCACACGGTGGAGGTCTGCCCTGCCTGGGCGGAGCACCGCCGTGTCCTCATCGAGGCGATCGGCGGCGGCGACCTCTCGCGCCCGGCCCTGGTTCAAGCCATGGTCGGGAGCGAGGAGGCATGGGAGGCGGCCGCCTCCTTCTGCGATGCAGTAATGAAAGAAAGAAAGAAAGAAAGAAAGAAAATACATTTATTTGGCACATACAGATACACACAATTTAGACACAAATAAAAGGAAACTTAATTTTAAAACAATAACATTGTGTGACCCGCGGCTGCGCCAAATAGGTCCAGTTCAGCAAAATGCCAGACCACTAGGAGCTGCCTGACGCTGGTTTTCAACTGAACCTAACGTTCCCCTCTCCAGCCGCCGCAACAGGAGAAGACGCCCCGGGCGTCGGGAAACGCAGGGCGATTCCCGGCCACCGTAGGCGCGGGCCTGCGGATGGCGAGCTATGGGTGGCTCGCCGTCCGATAGCAACCAGGCCCGAGTCGACGGCGCGTCGTGTTCCACGCGCGCCTCAAAGAGCCGTCAGCAAACAAGACGGGGCCCCATAGGGTCAGTGCCTGCTAGGGGTGCGGGATTTTACCGTACGATCTCCTTCGAGGCGGCGAGCCTCCTCGCCGGATCGACGCCCTGGGATCTGGAGGCGAGAGCCCTCGCGCTGAGATATCAGCAGCGCGAGGAGGCGCTTGGGCGGAGTGAGCTCCGCCAGATCGTAGTGGCAGAGTGGAAGGAACGACTTGCGCAACCCAGCGCAGGGCACGCCACAATAGCGGCGGTAAGGCCCGTGATGGAGGAGTGGCTGGAGAGGCGTCATGGCGCCCTCAGCTTCCGGCTGACGCAGGTACAGTCTGTTGTCAACATTATCTGACCCACCCTAAAAACAAACGAATTTGGACCCTCTGCCTGTGACATTAAAGTTTATTCAATTTATATGAGCTTATTAGACGAGTGCGCGAGGACGCAAATTTGATCTTTAACACGTAACGTTAAGGTAAGCGTTAAGCTATTTTAATCATTATCTCGTTGACATTAAAGTTGAAAATCTTCCAAGTCACAATATATAATTACAACGGAATCTTTTATTTCGCACATTAGCAACAAGTTCTCGTGGCTTAGCGGTTTGACGCTGGATTGGCGACCAAAACTAAATTGGTTCGAAAACGCGTTTCACCTGTTATAAGTATCTTTTTTAATTTGTTATCATTTCTACACTATTGCTTGCATTATTAAAGAACGACCAATATAATTTACGCTCAATAACTTATCTTGTAAACAGGTGGGTATAATAAAAAACTTTCAAGTTCACAGAATTTATACAAGAATTTGGTTGGATACTAAGTAAAATATATTTGCTTCGTGAGGTAGATAGTAAATTCATCAAGTGACAAAAGTTACACTACGCCTATTAGCAGTGACCGCGCACGCACATTTGTAAATCGTTTCTCATAACTCGTTAAGTATTTTTAAGCAATTCGGTGTAAAAAGCATCATGTCGCAACTTAATGACTATACCAAACACAAAATCATATTTTTACATGAGCAGCATGTTGGAATTAGAGAAATTAGTCGTCGACTTAATATTGCAGTAAGTGTTTTGTATTATTAATGAACGTGTAATTGGTTATTTTACCATTGTATTTTATTTTTTTCATTCCTTACAAGTTACATACACGGTTCCAAACATGTTTATTTTTTGTTTTAGAGAAATACGGTCAGACTATGGCTAAGACGTTATGGAGACAATGGAAACATTCAGCGGATTCGTCCAGGAGCAAAAGCCATCAAGTATAGTCCCGAATTCGAACGCCACCGGGCCATTGTTTCTAGCCATATTGAAAATCTATTTTTGCCCGTTCGTGTATCCGCAATAAATCACAATATTTCAGTCGAAACAGTGAGAAGGCATTTACACGCTGCTGGGATAAAGAATTATAAGCCGGCACAGAAAATTGCATTGACACCTGCTCATCGCGAAGAAAGGGTCCGTTTTGCCCAGGAATATTTAAATTTTAATTGAGAAGAAAATGTTGTGATCTTCACTGATGAAAAATCATTTAAATCAGATAAAGATGGTCGTAAAATCTTATGGAGACGGAAAGGAGAACGCTACAATGAGAAGTGCTTGCTACCTTGTAGAACCAGTGGTAGAATAACCTTGGGCTACTGGGGCTGGATGTCGTCTATGGGCCCTGGTGAATTGGTGGAAGTAGGTGGAAGGTTTAATAGTAATTTGTATTTGGAGATTCTGCGTGATGTCATGCTGCCGACTGTGCGAATTGCCTATCCAACATCGCACATTTATTTCGTGCACGATAACTGCTCCATCCACCGTGCAGGCATTGTGCAGGATTGGTTAGCTGCTCAAGAAGGTGTGACAGTTATTAATTGGCCATCTAAAAGTCCTGATTTGAACCCTATAGAAAATCTATGGGGTCAAATGGTTTTAAATTGGGACACAACTGAAGTGCGAAACAAACACAACTTGGTTGAGATCGTGACGTCGACTTGGGAGCACATGAGAGGCAAAGATTTGTGTTGGAATATGGTGCGCGGTATGCGTAGCCGCTTACAGCAAGTTATAGCAGGGGACGGTGCGCCACTCCGCTACTAATTAATCTAGTAGGGATTTTAAACACACCATGTCAGAAGTAAATGCTCAATGGATTGACTGTTAAACAATTAAAATGTTGCAGATTATGTGGTGATGTTATTGTTATCAATAGCTTGTTTCTATTTAAATAACATGTTTATTCACTACATATAGGCAGCTATAAATCTGTAGTTAAAGCATTTCACGGATGAATTCATTTTCTCGAAAACAAAATTTTAAGCATAAGCATGCCTTTTTTAATATTTATAAATTGTTAGATTTCATTATGGCATACTAATATAAGATGTATATTAATTTGGAAATATATGAGCATTTACTTACTTTATCTTACCTAAGTCTTTTAATGAAATGATAAACATTTTTAACTTGCAATTTTCTTTAGTTTTATTTCTATACAAACTACCCTTTTAAAATGACAAGACCCTACGTCGTCCATTAAACAAGTGTAATAAAATAAAATAAAAAACAGCTGAGCAATAAGCCACGTCTAGGTCAAACTTGGTTTCGAACGTATTACAACAATGAACTCAGCACTATCCTAGTGACCACAAGACCAACTCACTTCTTATATGTCGTATTGAAATTAGAACGTTGTTGTAATGCTAGACACAATATTCTGAAGAATTTGACCCATATAGTATACTTTCATAAAGTTTATTCTTGCACTGCACAAGCAACCATCCTTCTCCTCGTGCAAATAGATTATTTTGTATTTTAAATAAGTAACCACTCCATTAAGACATGATAATAAAAAACTAGCTATACAATAGAAAATAACAGATTGTAAAGAGCCGTTGTTTTTGCAATTTTAAAGCAAGGTAAAATATGTTTACGCGAAGTCATTGCATACCCTCAGTAGCATAATATTGAATACCAGTTTTAAAATGAATCCGAGTATTTATTGTTGAACTACCCACATATTACAAGTTATGCAAAAATATTACATTCCAGAAAGTTTATATCCGTCTATAGTTCTTTACATTATTATAAGAAATAGTTTTGGCATAAATTTTAAATTGAAAAGCAAAACGACGTCTTTGCCGCGGGATTTGATCTTACAACTTGTTTCTCACAGTCATATGCATAGACCACGAGACCAGAATAAGATAATTACTTCTTTTAAAATAAGCTATTAGACTAATTATGTTATAACAAGTAGTTATAAAATATAACCTAATGACAATGGTATAAAGATTAAATTTGCGTGTTTGTATTATTATTGTATTTGTTCATCGATTCCTCGAGCACTTGTCTGATAAGCTCATTGCATTGAATAAACCTTAATGTTATAGATAGAAAGTCCAAATTCGTTTGTTTTTAGGGTGGGTCAGATAATGTTGACAACAGACTGTACTTTCCGGACATGGCTGTTTCGGGAAGTACCTGTGTCGCATAGGCCGGGAGCAAACGCCCGGTTGTCACCACTGCGCTTGCCCCGAGGACACGGCCCTGCACACTTTGCAGGCGTGTCCTGCGTGGGCGACGCAGCGTCGCGAGCTAGTCGCTGCTGTCGGTGGTGACCTCTCGCTTCCGGCCGTGGTCCTGTCCATGGTCGGGAGCGAGAGTGCGTGGGAAGCCGTCGCATCCTTCTGCGAGGAGGTGATGGCGACCAAAGAGGGAGCGGAGAGAGAGAGAGAGGCAGCTGCCACTCTCCCTTCCCGCGCCAGACGCACCGGGCGCCGGAGGCCGCGCCGCGACGATCTCCAGCCGCCCTAGTGTGTGGCCTGCGGGCGCTGGGTTAGGGTACCTACCGCCCGATCAGTAACAGGCCCGAGTAGGCGACGCGACGTGTTCCACGCGCGCCACTCAGCAGGACGTGGGGCTAGGCCCCACAAAAGAGAGGTCCGCCAGGGGCTGGCGGACCAAGACCTGCCGGGGTTGCGGTGCATGCTTTTGCGAATCCCGTGACCCCGGGCTACGGTCAAGTGACGGAACACCGTGGTGGTTTTAGCCGGTAAGAGTCCGGCACACCCCCCCGTCTTCCCCAGACGGGGGATAGTCCATGAGGATTTCCCCACGATAAAAAAAAAAAAAAAAAAAGGGGTGCGGGATTTGTTCGAAAGAGTCACCGCGGCCCTGGAACGCAAAGGGCACAAGCAGGAACACGGGTGGGTTTTAGTCAGTAAGAGTCTGACACTCCCTTCCGCTCCGCCCAGAGCGGGAGAAGTCATTTGATGATTTCCCATCCAAAAAAAAAAAAAAAAAAGGGCTACTAATGACGAAAGCATCAACCTTATACTGTATTCAGACAATTGCGGAGGGCAAAACAAAAACAAATTTATTGTTACACTCTATCTTTACGCAGTTACACATTTGAATATTAAATCCATCACACATAAATATTTAATAATAATAATAATAATTTATTTATTTAAAAGACTACATAGGTCCAATGGTTAGTACGTAACTTATCATTTAATTGTTAGTAAATTAAAATTAAAAAGGCAACATCATTTCACAATAGTTCTAAATCTAATACTATTCTATTAGCACCCTTATTTGATGTCTAAGAATAGGACAGTCAAATTTGTCAGCAATAACTGCCAGGATGCCATTGCCGCTAGCACGAATCCTGCTTAACAAGGAGGCGACATTTTTGCGCAAAATGGCTGCGAACCCATCTGTACGAGCCTCCATAAACATGCCAGATGCACTGCAGAAACGTGGGAGCCGCAATAGCATCCTAAAGGCGTTATTGTATTGGACGCGCAAGGTGTTGAGGGTTTTCCGAGAGTATGTTGTCCACAAGCTGCTGCCATAGAAGTTTTGGCAGTATGCCTTAAATAGCGTAATCTTAACCTGCTCCGAACAAGTCGCAAATCTTCTGACCAGCATATTAGCTCTCACCGTCAACGCCCTGCGCTCCCTACCAATGTCAGAGTCATCTTTAAGATCAGCGCTCACAAACTGACCCAGATATTTAAATTTAGTAACTCTATTAAGAGTAACATCATTCAACATCACGGGTGGTACACTGTCTGGCCCAAGACCACGTTTTGAAAACAATATAAATTCACTTTTACTGACATTATATTTTAAACCATGGGACAAGGCGTAAGTTTCACAAAACTTTAACAACTTTCGAAGTGCACTGACAGATGGCGCCAGCAGCACCATGTCATCTGCGTAACTCAAATTGTTGACAAAGATACCATCAATGGAGCAGCCCACCTGCATGCTACTGAGGCCGCCTATCAGCTCATTAACATATAAGTTGAAAAGTTTCGGTGATGTAACTCCCCCCTGCCTTACTCCACACTTTAAGCCGTATGCATCCGACAGTTCTCCTGCCCATTTCACACAATTGATCTGATTGTCATACCAATACTCAAAAACAGAACATAGCTCTTTAGGTAAACTGGTATTTCTAAGTTTCTTCCATAGCACATCGTAGGCCACCATATCGAACGCCCTCGAGAGGTCCAGAAAACATGCGTAGACTGGAGTCTTTCTGTCGACATAGTACCCTACAGTGTGCTTTAGAGCTAAAATCGCACTTTCTGTAGAAAGTCCTTTCCGGAATCCAAATTGTCCATCATGCAGCTTTATGTGCTTGTCAAGGTAGCTGTCCATTAAGCGATCCAGAACTTTTGCAATAATTGTAGCCAGCGATATTGGTCTATAATTACTTTTATCAGAAATATCACCTGTTCTGTTCTTAACTATTGGTACGACAATAGTCTTCATGAAGTCTGCAGGTAGATAACAATGTGAAATACACAGGGAGAAGAACATAGCGAGAACCCTCGGCAGATGTGGCCCCGCATTCTGCAGGTGCTCAATGCTGAGACCGTCATGGCCTGGAGATTTACCCCTACTCATGTTCACGCAGATGTCCTTCACCTCTTTCGCCGTGAACCTAATACTTGACATGCCATTCCGCACGGTCTCAGCACTGAACACCCGCTCGTTGCAATTACTTAGCGGTGATTCAACTTGAAAATCCTCTTTAAAAAGGTTTGCAATATCTTTAGCTTCCGTCTGGCCTGCGATGTTCACAGGGAGACCGGGTCTCAAATTAAGTTTATTTGTGCTTTTCCAAAACTGAGAAAAATTTTTGGCTGACCTGTAGCTGGCTATAATATCCATCTTAATCTGGTCTTGATTTTTTATACACCATTTCAATTTTGCTTTAAATTTTCTTCTACTTTCGCACATTTCATCATAAAAAATACCACTATTTGGCCTACCGTACCAAATCCACACCTGTAATTTGTACCTGGCCTCCCTATGCGCAGCGCTCACATGTTTATTCCAACCCATGATCCTACGATTATTGTGTTTAAGTTTATTCTCTTCACTGTCATAACTTAAACAAGCAGATTCTTTTAGAATATTTACAATATGATCATACATTTCGCTTATAACATCCTTATGAGTTTTCTCACCACAAAACTGATCTGCACACAAAGAAAAATTTGCTGGAAAATCAATGTCTTTAAGTCTTTCATTACAAAACTCATAGTAGAAATTTACTTGTGATTTTGTCCGAGTACCCCACAATACTTTATTAGTTACATATTTCTTAGAAACAGACTTCAATCGAACTAGGTTTACGTTACATTCAATTAACATGGGATAATGGTCCGACCAAACAACATCGTAACATACCTTAATGTCTGTAACGGTATCCCAGGCAGATTGTGTCACAACGCAGTGATCCAGCCATCGCCGAGATCCGTGCGCGTCACTAATAAACGTGTACGTACCGGAGTCAATACCCAACTTTTTAACGTCCGCACAGAGCCACTGTTGATCTCCACAGAAACTTACTAACTCGTTATCAAATAACTCACCCGGGTGCGCATTATAGTCACCGAGGATAAACACTGTTTCTACTCCCGCACTATCAATAACGGCACTAATTTCGCTTAAGCAATCCGAAAAATCCGGTAGATTGTCTGAGCATTGTGTGGGCATGTAAACACTAAACACGACGAACGACTTATTATCTACCTCAAACTTAACAGCTGATAGGTGCACACTCTCACACGCAAGTACTGTTACGCACCGAAACCGGTTTCTTCGCCATAACAACGCCACACCTCCGTATGGCCTGCCTCGAATCAATTGTTGTGTCGTATCAACAGCTGACTTTCCAAAGAATTCAAAATCATCATGTATCGAGCCAAGGAACTGTATGTCGTGTGGTAACAACCACGTTTCCTGCAGGGCAATAATATCCGCAGTTTTACACAACTGTCTTACGTTTCCAGCGGATCTCTTTATGGACTTACAATTAAAAGTTATAATGCTGCACGTTTGCGTATCATCCATTTTATAAATATAATTTGTGCATATACTTAACTATACTTATTTACTCAGGGAGTTCGTTTTCTCCGCACTTTTCGGATCGTCTAAAGTTGACGAATCGCCTGAATATGATGCCGTCCGGCCACAGGTCTGTATCCATAAATGTAGGTAACTTTGACCTTGGAACTAATACTTTATAAGCATTATAATCTCTCTGTGTCCTTGTCTTAATTTTTTCCAGCGTTACTACGACCTGTGTTTTACGTAGAATATATTCAGAAATATCTTTTTCCGAGGTGTTTTTATCAACGTTATTAACAAAAAGTGGAATTTTAGAGTCCGCCGCTTTGAATTTTCCATCTGGATCTATGGACGCCTGTCCTCTAGAACTCACAAACTTATTTCTAAGCCTATTTCTCTGAACTAAAGTCCAATTTTCATCCCTTACATTGACAAACTCCCCTTTTTCCTTAGCCACTTGAGCAAACGATTTAGTCGTCATTATGGCGTCACTATTGTTTACATATCCATACACAGGTATTTTGACAGCCGTTTGCGTAGTTGTGTCAGTTAGTTTATGCATAACTGGTGTCTTAGAAGATTCTAGATCGCAAGACTTCTTCTTTCCCTGTTTACCTGACTGTCCAGAAGCGGGGTTGCATGAAACAACTGGGTTTGGTGTTCTCACACACCTTGGGGTGGAGTATAGATCTTGATGAGCAGAATTCTGGATTAGATCTTTTTCAGGAAGGTTCAACAAGCCAATCGGTCCACTGTCGTGGCTTTCAACGGTCATTTTTGAGCTTCCCCTTAACGTGTTTACATTTGTTAAATCAAAGTTATTGACAATAGACGCCGTTTTGAGATTAGTTAATTCAATTTTAATATCATCCAGTTGCTGAATAGTCACAAATGAACCCTTAATCTGGGCTACTTCTTTTTGGAGGATCAATAAGTCTTTTAAAAGTCTAGTAGCATCGAGGTGATCAAAAACAATTGGGGGTAGGACGTTCAAATTTTTTGCAACAAAAACTGGAAATTCATTAGGATCTAGTTCTTTGAATAATCCAATAATGTCTTGTAAATCTTTCTGCGACTTCCCATCCTTTTTCCTTTGTATCTTGCGCTTCGAAGTTGTCACACATTCAAATAGCAAGTTCTTGGCTTCAGCTATTTCATCTACGTCGAACGAACTCGCACACAGCCGAATCATGCTCGGCTCATCCATTACTTCTATTTTATTCTGTATAAACGCTAGAATTTCACTGATTACTACATTGCAACTATCACACTTAGTACTCTTTTTATTCGTAGCCATGATTTAAAATACTAATAACCTCACTGCAATCCAAGGACGCGTGCGCAACCGAGGCCGTACGAGCGCGGAATGTAAAATATTTAATTAAAGGGCATACACAGAATGAAGCCGATAACATACATAGCCTTATAGAAAAAGAAGTAAAAAAGAATTTAAAATCAGGTCCTATATATTCACCACATCAATATATATCAATTATTAAAAATGCACGAAAATCAGGGAACAGATTTATAGTAAATGAACGTACATTTCATAACTTTTATGACTTAAAAAAGTTACAAGAAAGTTGGGGATACAATTTTAATAAAACTAAGAATGGAGATAATATTTTATGGAATGACGTAAAAATGATTAAAGTGACAAAAGATAACCCATTTTCTTTTTTCATAAAAAAATCCTATAAGCAGGATTATTTCGAGGTATGTGTAAGGAACAGGCGAATCAAAATGTTGCCTGTACACGAGATAACACTTGTCAAAGCGTACACAGGAAAACAAGAGCTAAGCGAGAATAAAAAAAAAAGATTTACGCGAATTAATTGCTAAGAATTTGATACCTAACTTTTATTCGGATTTTTATGATTCCATTCTTTTAAAAAATATTTTAATAGATTTTGTTTTTAAATTATTTTTTTTTATTTGTACCTACGCTGATTAATTTTATTTGTTAAGAAGTTAAGATATCTTATTTTTGCTACTTAGATGTTATTTAATAGTTACCAATTCTTTTCCCAACTGTAAAGATACTACTTTATAAGAGAAGCTATATTATTTGTTTTGTGTACTGATTTATACCTACGTTGAATAATTTATGATTAAACGAACTTACCTGTATGTGAAGTTCGATCATAATTATACGATGGCTTCGTCCGAAGAGATTAGCATAAACACAATGTAGTAACACGTACGGTGTTGCCTTTGCGCACTGAAAGTAAAAAGCCCTATACCTAAACCTTAAAAAAAAGTAAGCTTTTTAACATTTTTAGGTGAGGGTAGACACATTTCCTCTGCTCGGTACCGTGTTCTATTGCTCATTTAGTTCAGAGCTTAGATCATTAATTTGATATTTCAGGGAATGCCATGGGATATTTCATTTTTGGGGAAAAATAAATATGGGAGGTTGGGTTGCTAATCTCTTCGGACGAAGCCATCGTATAATTATGATCGAACTTCACATACAGGTAAGTTCGTTTAATCATAAATTATACTCAGCTTCGTCCTCGAGATTAGCATAAACACAATGTAGAATTTGAGAGCTACTGAAATATCAATGAAACACTTTTGTGTAACCAGGCAATTACTTTTAATCAGTAAGTATTCAGTTTTAAATCATAATATTGATGATTATTTAAATTTAATTTAAGTTAATCACATTTCTAAGGCATAAATGAATTAAAAATAATTCTGCTTCTAATATAATTTCCATGTAACTCAGTTGAATTAAACTTAACTAACATAAACAGGTAATATGGATGTACGAGTATTTTGGCTGAAGTGACGAGTATCTTACATAGTATATTATCATATTTACTTATTTTTTATTACTATTGCTTAGTATTGATCTTGCAAATAAATCATCTTCCTCTGCAACTTGTACGTTTCTATTATAGAATTTCATAAAAACCTGAGATGAACCGCTCCATCCCGCGGTTTTTCGAATTGTTTCTAAATTAATTCCTAATTTGTGGGCTTTGGACGTGGCAGCGTGTCGGGTGCTGTGAGCAGTAAAGATAGATGTATCTATACCACACTCTCCTAGCGTAGTCTTTACCCACCGACTCAATGTTTGTGCCGAAACTAATTTATGTGGTTTCCTCACCCCTATAAATAAGCTATTTACATTACCACGCAGAGAACTAGTCAAATCTAGATAAGCTAACAGGGTCAGGACTGGGCATATTTCTGGTTTTTCGCGAAAAAATGGTAAAATAAGGTTTGGTTGCACGGTTCTTATCTTTGATGTTTTTATAATATCGGGTATTTTAATAGTAATCTTATCAGCATGGATTTGAATGTTGTTTATATAAATTTTTGTTAAAGTCTGCATTCGGTGAGCAGTAACCAAGGATAATAAAGTTACTAATTTTCGTGAAAGTTTATCTAAACCAAAGCTATCATTAGGATACCAAGAGGACAATATGTTTAGGGCTTTAGACGTATCCCAAGTTGTGTTATACTTAGGTAGGGATGGTCGAAGTCTAAAGACACCTTTAAAGAAGCGTTTTACAACTTCACTATCGCTGATTTTTTCGATCAGAATTAAGGCTATAGCCGATCGACAACTATTTAAAGTCCCGTATTGGGCACCTGAATCAAACAAGGTTGTTAAAAATAGAATTGCATCATTGATTGATGCTCCGAAAATATCGATATTTTTAGATATGCAAAAATAATACCATTTCTTTAGACAGGTGTCGTATTGTTTAATCGATGTACTGGAGAGGGAAGCCAAAATTATATCAATTGCGGGTGATGGAACCTTTCTTCTCAGCAACGAATCCCGGACAAGAGACCGGCAGCCAGGGTAAACCGAGGGTGTGGTTGGTTGTTGCTGGAAGGTGATAAAATTGTTTCTTTACGTGGATCAAAATATAAGGCAGGTGATACAAGAAGTTTCCTGAATAGAGGGTACCACGGTTGGATGGGCCATAAGGGGACCACTACAATACCAGTAGCTTTGTCTTTAACGATTTTCCGTAATGTTTTTAGGATCATTGAAAAAGGGGGGAATGCGTAAAAGTACATTTGTGACCATGATATGGTAAATGCATTTATGGCCATAGCGTCTGGATCTCTGAACCAGGATATATAGTAGTGACATTTTTTGTTAACTCGACTTGCGAAAATGTCTACATAAGGAAAACCAAACGCGTCCGTTATTTTGTTGAAAATCGAGCCACTAAATTCCCACTCCACATCTGGATGAATTCTACGTGATTCCGCGTCCGCTACTGTATTGTCTGCCGAACGAATGTATGATGCATATACAATAATTCTTCTAGATTGACACCATTCCCATAATTCTTTTGTTATGCGTGTTAGATGTGGATACTGTATGCCTCCCATCCGATTTATGTAGGATATGGCAGTAGTGTTGTCAATGCGAAGTAGTATTTGACAACTTTTCATTGTAACCGCAAAAACTTTTAAGCCAAAAAACGCAGCAACGATTTCTAAATAATTAATATGATGTGATCGTTCTTCATCCGTCCATGCCCCACTAGCTGTCTCTTGCCCACACGCCGCGCCCCACCCCGTAGTCGAAGCATCACTAAAAATTTCCAGGCAGTATTCATCATATTTAATTTTACTATTAGGGTTATCTAATGCATTAAACCACCAATCAATATCTGATGATAAGTATGACGGTATGTTCATATAATTGTCGTAATTTAATGGGTCATTTTTTAGATTTGGAAATTTGCATCTTTCAAATTCTTTTGTGTATAGCCATCCGTATTCGACGGCAGGGCAAGCAGAACACAATAACCCCACTAAACTTGCAAATTCTCTGATTTTACAACGTGATATATTTCGCAAGGTTTGTAGTTTATTTTTAATTTTATTAGATTTTTCTGTAGGTAAACTAATTTGAAATTTTTTTGTATCAATTATGTAGCCTAGATATTTACATGATGTCGTAGGCGTTAAGTTGCATTTATCTTTATTTATAATAAAGCCTAAGGCTGATAACAATTGTTGAGTTACTGCTATGTTTTGTAAACAAACATCGTAAGAATTGCCAATTAGCAACAGATCGTCTAAATATATACTAGACATATAACCACAGGATCTGAGCAGCCCGACAACCGGTTTCATTATCTTAGTAAATACATAAGGTGCCGTGTTTAGGCCGAACGGTAAAACATTAAATTCATACAAGACATTGTCAAATTCGAATCTAAGATATTTTTTATGATCATCATGAATTTTTATTAAAAAATATGCGTCTTTTAAATCTACCGTGCCCATAAAATCATTTTCTGATATAAGTTTAATTGCTGTGCGTAAATCTTCGAGCTTAAAATGTTGAGTTTCTATAAAATGATTAAGATTTTTTAAGTTAAGTATGAATCTATGTTTACCGTTGAGCTTAGGTATCAAGAATATGCTTGATAGAAACTGTCCTTCGCAAGGGTTGCAATGAGAGACAGCACCAGTGCATATCAGTTCATCAATACACCTTTTGAATTTTTGTTTTTCTGATGTCGAGTAGATTTTTTTATTGGGGATATCATACTGTATAACACGAGCTGAAAACGGTATTTTATATCCAGAAATCCATGAAAGAACAGTCGGATCAGAAGTAAGTTCTGACCAACTGTCATAAAAAAATGACAGTTTACCAGCATAATTGCTTACCCCGATAGCATCTAGCGATGACTGCGGTAGCTCCCCCGTGTTGCGGGCATTGTCTGCTGCCGACCTCGATAAGACGCGCGCGAGGTGGTCGCGGGCGGATTTCTCTGTGCAGGCTCCCTCGTCCTCTGAGTCCCCGTTTGCCTGCGACTCGGGGGAGGAGCCCGCCAGTTTAAATTGTTCCGTTGTTGGAATGTCGATTGAGGCGGAGGCGGCACTGTCTTCATTCTATTGATGGGTGGCCGAGATACAGTTGATTTTAATTCTGCTCCTGTTTTTGTTATTGTCTTTGCAATTTTTAATGTTTCAGCTAAATCTGGTTCGAAAAGGTGTTTGTCAATGATAGTTTTATGAAGTTGTTCTTTGATCTCCTTTTTTAAATTATTTAAAATAAAGTTTCGGCGGAGTGTTGAGTCTGAATGTTGATTGTCACAAAGAAGGCGGACAGCGTCCATCATGATTTGTATTAATTCTGTGTCCTTGTCGTCTTTAGAAATCATAAGAGTGATAGCATTACTTAAGCATGAAATAGCACAACCTAACTGTTTTTGCTTCATTTCAATACCCTTATCTCTTTTTAAGACAACTTCCGATATGGCTGCCTTTATTTCTAAATTAAGTTCCGGCGAATCTATAAGCTTGCAATTACTAGGAGGTAAGTATTTTTGTGTCAATTCCTTACGAAGTTCGCTAGATAACCCTTTCGTAGCCAGATGCTGTAGTCGAACAGCCAGGTCGGTCTGAATTTCTTTGCCGTAGATCTTTTCCACAGACGGATCTTCACCAAATATTTCTAAAATTTTTGAGTCGAGCTCTATTCTCGGAGGTGTGTCAGTTACAATTGGGACTTCAGTTTCCGAGGAAAGGACCTGTGGCTGTGAAGTACTTGTAGATAGAATTGGGTCTGTCGCGGCAGCGCTAGTTGAAGCAACTGGAGGTAAAGGTTTAGTATCGTTTGGCAGGATTTGGGGGGGAGAGGGGGAGGGGAGGGGAGAGGGGGTGACCCTTCCCCCATGGCACCACTCCCGTAAAAAGGCAACGCACCGTTTCCGAGAAAATCGAATTTTAGTAACCTAACCTCAAAACACTTAAAGTGGCTTAAAAAGCGTGTCGGAGCCCCGCTTCGCGGGGCTTAAGGGTTTAAAAAAAAAATAACCACGAAGGAGTGGCGGAGTCTGCTCGCTCGCTTCGCTCGCTCACTAGACTCCGCCACTCCTTCTAACCTAACCTGTCCGAGTCGGGGTGCCCCATGTCCCGACCTCGCTTCGGTCGGTCTTGCATCCTAAATTCTCCTTGTAACACTAGTAAACTGCCTTTTGCACATACATACAATTTGGTATAAACACATCACATTAATTAAAGTTATTTATTCTATCGAAAATTTATCACTTTGATTAATTCCTCAAAAGGATCACTTTTATTTCTTTCTACCAAGTTTGAAAAAAGTCACAATAATACTTCAAAACAAACAGAGAACATTCACGCAACTCGGGAAGAAACGGAACATAAACGGAATGTTGACATAGACACATGATTGAAATGTCTTTTTTTACGTTCCGTTTTACCGACTTTGCACGATATTTACACCACAGACACTATATTCTGACAGATTTGGTTGTAAAACACCCATTTTAACGTTCCGTTTTCCGCTTATTCAATTTGAGGTTAGTAACTTATTTTGTTAATTTCTCGATAAATATGCGTTACCTTTTAATAAGAGTGGTAGTGTTATAATCAGGGACTCCAGCTCTTCCAGATTCAATCGATTTTACACCCCAACTCCTGCCAAACGATACTAGACCCGACCCCAACTGGATCCAAGGCACTAATTGAGGGAATTGGATCATCAACGCCCACGGATGGCTCACGATAATCCGATTCCAATTCCACTACTTCCTCAAAAGGTTCTTCGTTGTAGTATCGACATCGAGGAGAGGGTGTGTCCTCTGTAAAGTGCAGACGCCTTTTGTTATTTAGGATTCACAATGAATTCTCGTCGTTATTAGCGTCAAACGGTATAATAGATAATTATGCACAACAACAAGATAAGCGCGCGCCGGTTGGCCTGTGCATCTATCTATGGCTATAGATATGTACCGCGTGCGGCTTGCTACGGTGAAGTGACAATCCCAAAGAATGCCCGCCTCACACGTATAGCTTCACGTATACTAACAAGGTAACAGTTCTTATAACTGTTCGCAATATTAGTCTTGCACGTGATAAAGGACAAAGGAAGTTATTTATTACGTTTATGGGTCTGGAGTGTTAACCCCGAAAGTTAACCGCAGCAGCTAATGAAAACGTTATGCGTTTACATAAATGATTATGCAACGTTATTAATATAACGATTTAACGCAACATTAATATGTGACACTTGACTAACCTCTGGAATGCGACGTCGATCTTGTCTCGCGTTGAAGTTTCTGCTCCCATTTCCTTAATTTTTTTGTGATATATTCATAATCGTGTTTACTTTTTCGTTTTCCCATGACACTTTTTAAGTTTTAACACTAATATTATTTTAAAGAGAATTATGTGCGCTCCGGCAGAGCACTGAACTGTGAATGAGCAATAGAACACGGTACCGAGCAGAGGAAATGTGTCTACCCTCACCTAAAAATGTTAAAAAGCTTACTTTTTTTTAAGGTTTAGGTATAGGGCTTTTTACTTTCAGTGCGCAAAGGCAACACCGTACGTGTTACTACATTGTGTTTATGCTAATCTCGAGGACGAAGCTGAGTATAATTATTTGCTAAGAAGTTGATCTCTAATTTTGCTACTTAGATGTTATTTAATAGTTACCATTTTTTTTTTTTTTACAATACAAAAGATACTACTTAGTAAGAGAAGCTATATTTTTGCTTCGTTACTTTTAAAGGATAAAAATATGTTTTTTTTTAAATAATATTAAGGTATTGAGATACTTCTTAATTCAAAAAGCGATAGTGATGACAGAGGAGTGAATTTTGTGAACTGATGTAAGCCAAGCTACTTAGAATACCATGAGACTGATTGATTGTTTTTTTTTTTTTTTTTAATTAGTTATTTGCTACTAAAAACTAACTTTTTTTTAACCGACTTCTAAAAAAGGAGGAGGTTCTCAATTCGGATGTTTGTATGTTTTTTTTTTTTTTTTTTTATTGTTTGTTCGCGCATAACTCCGTCGCTTGCCAACCGATTTGAAAAATTTTTTTGTTGGAAAGGGTATACTTCCCAAATGGTCCCATGAAAATTTTATCGAAATCGAACAAGCGGTTTTTGAAAAATCAACAAAAATCTAAAAAAAATATCTACATTGTCTACATTGACGACCTTTTAGTTTACTCTGCATTGGAGCAGTGCGTTTTTTTTACACTAATGTAATTGGTTCGTTTAGGTGGGGGGAGGGGAGGGGGTTTAGGTACCACTAAAAAGTGAAAAATAAAAAACTTTTTACAAAAAAATACAACCGACTTTTCCACAAAAAATCAAAAAAGTACAAAATAACTTTAATTTCGGAAGTCGGTGTTCAAAAAATGAAAAAGGAACCACACACACCGAGTTCCGAAATTAAAGTTATTTTGTACTTTTTTGATTTTTTGTGGAAAAGTCGGTTGTATTTTTTTGTAAAAAGTTTTTTAATAGTTTTAGGTGCCAAGTACAACATTGTTAATTTTTTAGATAGTTTTAGTACAAACTTGTTCCCTAATGTTTATGTGTGTTTTTCATTAAAAATCCTAATTACAAAAATGGATTATCATTTTTAGTAATAATGTGACTTAAACCTTAAATGTACAGTCAAGTAGTATTTAAATTTAATAATAAACAAACTTAAAACTCATTAGGTCTTTATGTTTTTTAGCAGACTAAATGCTATTTAATATTAAATAGACCTAAAAATACAAAAATACTTTTTGCAGCTTATAATAAACATGAAAAATAGTATTCAATTCAAAGGACATTGCTCTGCGCCCATACATTGTTCGCCCTGGAACCAAGAGCATCGGAAAATTATGTTTTGTATTGTCGATCATAAGAAAACTCCTATAGTATCCTATTTTTATAGCGGACTAGCTGCAGAATAGATTTATTTTAAAAAAAGTATCAGATTTTGAGGTTATAATCGACACTTCCGAAAATCACAGCCAGGTAAGTCGTTTTTTAAAACAATCAGAGTCCGTTAAAATAGCCCAGTCGTAACATGCAATATGGTCCCGAAAGTCACAAAAACACATACAATTACAAAGATAAAAACACATAAAATAATAATCAGAGCATAGGCAACTGACAGGACAGTGACAAGTGACCATTTAGTGACGTCAAAAATAGGGATGACAAAAACGATACGATTTATCGATGTTTTACGCCATACGTTACAAACTATAACGTCAATTTTTTTCAAACCATAAGATAATACCATTATGACAATGACCTACTTTACTTATAATAATAGCACTCTTCTATACTTGTAATATAATAACATCTGTATCTAGTCAGCAATATTGTTTTTTTAGAGAAAACATTTACAATATATTCAGTACCTAACAATAAGTATTTTTTACCCGACTAGAGTGAAACCCAAAAGAAGCCTTATTTTTATTTAAAATAATCATTTAGTTAGAAATAAACCATACACTTTTCTAAACGATTATTAAAAACCCTGAAAAATTCTGATGAAATATATAGCTTTTGTTCACTTCACCATTATTCTAACTCCTTTTACGAATCGAGTATGACCTCATTTATAAAGTATACTTAGTAGGTTTTTAAATTATATGAAATACAACAGTTCTTTAAAAAAACAATCGATCGATTACAATCGATTGGGCTGCATTGGGCATCCCTAATCTTTAGCGACACGACATGACGTTTGGCGAAGATGGCGGCGATTAATGTTATTAGTCGCGTAAAATACTTTTAATTTTCATTTTGGCATACAGCTAGTCCATGTTACAAAAGTATTCGCTAGTAATATAATAAAATAAACAATTAATTATCGTGTAATCCGATACTTCTTGCTGGCCAGGGCCATTTTGGACAATATCCTTTAAGTTTCAATAAAAAATGTGGTTCACATTCTTTATTATAAAAAAAGAAATAACTGTGCAACTCTGATCTAGTAATATTTATGTCCAAATAAACAGCCGAAATCCTAATTGCAAAACGTTTTTTGCGATTTGACAAAAAACGAATATTTTGGATTCGGTAAATGATAAATGATTTATTTTTGTAAGTAGGTTGTAAAAAACACTTTTACACGTCAATATTTTTTTTTTGGCCGTTATAAAACTAGATGAGGCCGGTGTTTCCTAGCTGACTACCCTGAGAAGAAACACCGAAACAAACTCAGAGGTCAAGGTCTCTTTTGAAGTCCATACAATTGTACTGGTCAAATCATATGAGAACCATGTAGGTTGGTGTCTGAAGTGGTCTTTTGAGGAAAGTACCACACAGATTTGAGTGGACCTGTCCAAACAGTGCAAGCATTTGTCAGTTATCGTATAGCTCAAACTTAGAACTTTAAGGAGCTCAACGATTTGACGAACAATACCAAAGTAAGGACATTTGGGTAGGCCACCTAAAGAACTCAAACCGCCAGACTAACATGAATGAACCCCCTTTTTTTTTTTTTTTTTTCTGGATGGGAAATCATCAAATGACCCCTCCCGCCCTGGGTGGAGCGGTAGGGAGTGTCAGACTTTTACTGACTAAAACCCACCCGTGATCCTTCTTGTGCCCTATGCGTTCCAGGGCCGCGGTAACTCTTTCGAACAAATTCCGCAACCCTAGCAGGCACCGACCCTATGGGGCCCCGTCCTCGGTGCTGACGGCTCCTTGTGACGCGCGTGGAACACAACGCGTCGTCGACTCAACCTGGTATCGGACGGCGAGCCACCCACGCTCACCGTCCCCAGGCATCAGCCACTGCGCGATAGCACAGCGGCCGACTTGTCTCTGGAGGGGGCCGAAATGGGACCATTACTGGCACTCCATCTCAGCACCCTCCCGAGTGTTGGGAGCCGCAGCACCCGCAGCAGAAGCGGCAGTGGCGGCGACAGAAGCCGCGGCGGCGGCAGAGGCGGCGGTGGCGGCGGACCTCTTGCCCCTGGTCGGGGCGGATGGCGCGCAGGCCCTTCCCCCAGCCCAGTGCTCGGCCGGCTTGCCAGCAGCCGCACATGCACTGCAGTGCGGCGTGGCCTCGCACGAGCCGGCCCGATGACCGGGCTGACCACAGCGGAAACAGAGTCCGCTGCGGTCGACCTCCGAGGGGCACATAGCTCCCGTGTGGTTACCCACATGGCAGCGGTAGCACCTCAGAGGTCTGGGTTCTAGCAGTTTTACCCGCGCAGACACCCATCCCACCAAGAGCCTTCGGCCCTCCGACACAGTTCTGGCCGCCGTCACGGGGCAGCTCACCACAAGGGTTTGCATGCCCGTGTTGTCAGGCCGGAGGGTGCCCGCCTTGACAAGCTCGGCAGAGCACCCCCCAGTCCTGGCGACGGCGGCCACAACTTCCTCCTCCGTCACGGAGTCATCCAGGCCCACTATGCGCATGTCGATGCGCTTAGTCGGCCTGGACACCCGGACCTCGTCCGCGGGTAGGACCGCCCTCAGCCTTTCGGCCAGGGCGTCCGCGAACGGGCCACTCTCCGCTCCGGCGAGCTCGAGCTTGCGGGCACCGGTTAAGGTCCTCCTGACCCCGATGCCCCCGCTGATGCCTAGCTCTTGGAGGCTCACCGCCTCCTTCGCCCGCTTCAGTACGGCGAGATACGTCACGCCCCTCTGTTCCGCTTCCGGCTGCAGTGTGAGCACTACAGCCGCGGATTTCGGGGCGCGAAGCCTCGCCGCAATGGCGTTGGCTTTCCGCCGCTGCCTCCTCGCCTTGTTTTTGGCCGCTTTCGCGGCCCACCGTTTCTGGCCAGCAACCTGCCACTCGGCCTCGGTCGCAGGAGGGTCCGAGGGTGGGGGTGGGGGCGGCTGCGGCACCACTGGCGCCGCTGCCTTAGCCGCTCCTCCAGCCTTCCTCCTCCCCCTCTTCGCCGGGGCTGCCTTGGTCTTCGCCGGCGTCGCAGTCGCCGGCGTCACAGGCGCTGGCGCGGCTGCTCCCTTGGCATTCGCCACCTGGCCGGACGTTGCAGGGCCGGCAGCCGCCGCGGCTGCGTAAGAGGCCGCCTTCTGCTGGCCCGGGGCCTTCTGTGTCGCCGCTGTTGGGGGGCGCCGGACCATGTCCTCCAGGGTGGAGAACTGCTTCCGGAAGGGAGCCAGCTCCTGCCGCACCAGGTTTCGCACCTGGCTCAGCACTAGGCTCCCCTCCAGAGGCGCCGGACTCAGCCCCCCTTGCGGCTCCTGAGAGGCTGCCCTGGCCATCCCCGCCAGGTCCCTCCGGAGCGACTCATTCTCCCGAACGAGTCGCTCCGTAAGAACCGCGAGGCGGGCGACCTCCGCCCGCAACTCAGACGCCTCTTTGGCCTCCGTTGCCCCGCCAACGTTGGCCGCCGCTGCCGCCAGGATGGAGGCTTTGGCCGCGCTGATGGCCTCCCGCTTCGAGGACTGTTTCCTCTTGAAGGCCACAGCGCGAATCGCGGCCTCCACCACCTCCTCAAGTTTGGCCCTCTGCTCAATAATTGGAGGCACCTCTCCCGGGGGCTCCGAGTCGTCCGAGTCGAGAAGAGGCGGGAGAGTAGAGGGAGCCCTGCGACCGCTCCCTCCAGGGCGACGCCCCTCCTCCACCAACCTCCCGGCCCGACGCTCCTCCCGGGTAGAGGGAGCCAGCCCCCTCCCTGCCTCACAGCCCCTGCCCCGCCTAGCGGTGGGGATCTTGCGGGCGGAGGCAAGCTCGCCTTCGGAAGTCGACTCCCCGTCGTCCTCCCGCCTGGGCCGCTTGCGGAAGAACTTGGCGTTCTCCGCAGCAGCCCCCCCTCTTTCCTCTCCAGAGCCCGCCGAGCTGACCGTTACTAGGTCAGGTGCAGAACCAGAATCCGATTCTGCACCTCCCCGGCGCTCAGGCGAACCCTCCTCAACACAATCGAACGCCATCAGCTCCTTGTAAGAAGCGGATCCGGATGACGTCGATTCGGAGCCTCCTCGGCTCTTGTTGCCACTGGCAAGCGGAAGGCGTTTGGTGCCCACCCCAGAGTACGGAGGGCAGCCCGCCGAAGCGGGGTGGGATTCCCCGACCGCTGAGCAGTCGGGACCCACCTGGGGACTCATTTTACATTCGCCTTTTTTCATTTTGTTCCTTTTAAGGGTGCGGTCCCTATTCGCTCCGCCCCTTCTCAGGGCCCTCTCTCCTAACCTCACCTCTCCACCTGCTCGCTGCTCTCGCAGTCACGTCTGATGATCAGACGCGTACCAGAGAGCAGCGAGCAAGCGTGTGTCTCTCTTGGTCTGATCCCTCACTTGCGACCTTCCGGCATGAGTGGCTCTACCGGGAAAGCTCGCAAGATCATTGGGACGCTCAAGCCCCACCACGACGACAACGTGGAGACACATTCGGTGGGGATGAATGAACCCCTGACGTAGCGATCTAAATGGTCCCCATATTCACAATACGTTATATGAGGACCATGCAGATCAGTGTCTGAAGTGGTCTTTTTAAGAAGGAACCACTCCGTTTTGAGTGGACCTGTCCAGTCAGTGCAAGCCTTGGTCAGAGTCGATTAGCTCAACTTAGAATCAATAAGGAGCTCCACAACTCGACGAACAATGCCAATGAAAGGACATTTGGGTAGGCCACAAAAATACTCAAACAGCCAGACAACGTTAAAAAAGTACTTGAAGAGGAAAAAGCTAATAATAACCCATATAGTCCTCACATTCACAATAGGGAATAATATTAAAATTTAAAATAAAAAATATGATACTTTACAAAGTAAGTATTCATGTCAAAATGAGATATTGATATAAAAACTCACTTCACTTTAATAATAAGCGTGCGATATTATAAATGACTTGAGTAACCAGTGTTGGTCACAAACAATACTAACGTATGTCAGTGTGTGTGTTAAATTCACTATTGTTATAATTTTTAACGAAGTATTTCGAATACCTAGTTTTTCGTCAAAACCTTATAACTAAAATAACTACTCACAAAACAAATTGATGTATAGTAGGTAGAACTTCAACGTATAATGCCGTTTTATTTAGTTAAATGATATTTAATGTGGTGATGTTATTGTTATGAAATAGAAATACATACCTATATTTCTAAATATATAACATGCTGATTCACTACATTAAACTAAGTCAGTTAACGTCATTAGTAAAATAGTAAGTAGGTAAATATTATCATCTTCGTGTCGTCATCAATATCATTTATGTTATTCTTATAATATTTTTTTTATAAAATATAATCGTTTTTACCATCATTTTGGGTTTTTTTTATTTCTGTTCGTTTTTTTTTTTTGTTGCTAAAGTTATAATTTATTATTTATAACTTAAAATAAATTTACAAAACAGAACTGACGGGCTCTGCAGAACCATGTCGTCCGCATAACTTATATTATTAATCATGGTTCCGTCTATCGAACATCCGACCATAGCTCTGCTGAGCCTGCCAATCAGCTGATTAACAAATAAGTTAAACAAACTCGGAGAAGTCAACCCACCTTGTCTGACACAGCATTTCAGAGGATATTCCTGACTAAGCGAGCTGACCCATTTCATCGCATTTTTTTTATTACTGTACCAGTACTTGAGGAGGGATATCGTCTCCCTCGGCACAGTGGTTGCCTCAAGTAGTTTATACCACAGAATATAATAATTAACCAGGTCGAACGCCCTCGACAGATCAAGAAAACACGCATATATCGGGGTATTCCTGTCAGTATAATACCGTACAGTTTGTTTCAGACACATAATCGCCATTTCCGTTGACAGGTTGGGTCTGAAGCCAAACTGCAAGTCATGGATCTGAAGGTGTTTGCCCCAGCTAAGCGTTCAAGAGACTGTCGAGGACCTTCGCCATGGTAGTGGCCTATGATATCGGGCGGTAATTACGCTTGTCAGATGGATCCCCGGTCTTGTTCTTTACAATAGGAACTACTACTGTTTTCAACAAATCATCCGGAATAAAAGAGTGACCTACACAAAAGTTAAACAGTAGACTCAAGACTCTGGGCAGATGTACACCTGCATATCGCAAATGTTCTATAATTATGCCGTCATGACCTGGTGACTTTCCACGTTCCATCTTCGTCGTTCGTTCTTCATCGTTTTTTTTTTATCTTTAGTTTATTTTATTTTTTTGAGTTATTGCGCAACGTTGTTATGGTAAATAGGTCGCCTGATGCCTCCAACGTGAGCACACGTCACGGTGCGAGAAATGCAAGCATCGGCAGTTTTGAGTCGGCGAGCGCCACTGCGTCACCCGTTGCTGAAATTGCTTGCGCTGCAACATGCGCCGCCGCCGTCGCTGACCCGATACCGGTCAAGGTAGCGACTCGTGTAGATACGTCGACCCCTAAACGTGCCTACGCTGCGATCGTCGCCACGCATAAGCCTGTTTCGAAGACAAGGGAGGGGAATGAGAAGAGCTGCTGTGAACCTACGAACAAGGGTTCCAAACAGCTAGGCCTAGCTACGAGCGCGACTGACAAGGATGGCTTCGTGAAAGTGGAGAGGAAGAAGCCTCTTAGTCGGAACCAGTGCGGGACCGCGCTGGTAGGACCGAATACGCTGCGTCCGGCAATACCTACGACGCAGCTCTATGTGTCTTGGTTACATCACACCACGAAGGTTGAGGAGATCGTGGAGTATGTTCGAGCGAAGACCAGCTGGACCTTGAGGGTAGAGAAGTTGGAGCCGCGCCATAACACGAATTTCAAGTCGTTCGTGGTGCGAGTTCCTACTCATCATGTTGAAACCTTTCTCAAGGAAGAGTTTTGGCCGAAGGGTGTCGTCTATCCCTCGGAGGTCGACCGCAGCGGACTCTGTTTCCGCTGTGGTCAGCCCGGTCATAAGGCCGGCTCGTGCGAGGCCACGCCGCACTGCAGTGCATGTGCGGCTGTTGGCAAGCCGGCCGAGCACTGGGCTGGGGGAAGGGCCTGCGCGCCATCCGCCCCGACCAGGGGCAAGAGGTCCGCCGCCACCGCCGCGGCGTCTGTCGCCGCCACTGCCGCTTCTGCTGCGGGTGCTGCGACTCCCAACACTCGGGAGGGTGCTGAGATGGAGTGCCAGTAATGGTCCCATTTCGGCCCCCTCCAGAGACAAGTCGGCCGCTGTGCTATCGCGCAGTGGCTGATGCCTGGGGACGGTGAGCGTGGGTGGCTCGCCGTCCGATACCAGGTTGAGTCGACGACGCGTTGTGTTCCACGCGCGTCACAAGGAGCCGTCAGCACCGAGGACGGGGCCCCATAGGGTCGGTGCCTGCTAGGGTTGCGGAATTTGTTCGAAAGAGTTACCGCGGCCCTGGAACGCATAGGGCACAAGAAGGATCACGGGTGGGTTTTAGTCAGTAAAAGTCTGACACTCCCTACAGCTCCACCCAGGGCGGGAGGGGTCATTTGATGATTTCCCATCCAAAAAAAAAAAAAAAAGGGTGTCGTCTATCGGCGATTCCGCGGAAGGTTACGTGACACCACGCAGCGTAACACGACGCCGACACTTCGTGTACAATAGCAATAGTGTATTTTTGTAGTTTTTATAAATATGTATGATAGTCTGTAAGGTATATATGTTATGGGTCTTTGTTACCCGAAATAAATGATATATTATTATTATTATTATTTTATTATGACATTCCTCACATCTACTGGCATAATCCGAGTGTACTTATCACCAGGTCTGATGTCTGGTTTACATAAGTTGTCACTCTCACAGGGCATTGGTTCTACAGTAAACAGATCCCTAAAAACATTTGCAATATTTTGATCACCTACTAGACCATCAACGGTCACAGGAATGCTCGGCCCAGGGTTCAGATGCCCCGTATTTTTCCAAAAGCTGCAAAAATCTTTAGCCTTGTGCTTTGCTGCCAGTATGTCCATTTTTATTTGCTCGGCATTATCCTGGCACCATTTTAATTTTTTCTTGAACACTACGTGTCTCACACATATCTACCTAATGTGGCCCTATACGCGGCTTCCCTAGTAAGACCCAGTTACTGAAAATAAGCCGAGCCCTCCTATGAAATTCACTTACATGCTTGTTCCATCCTACAATACACTTCCTCTTATTTCTCTTACTGATACTTCGTGTTTTTTCCGAAGCATCACTCAATATAGACTTAATGTTCACGTACATTTTAATTTTAATATAATATAATAATTGTTTATTTATAAAACAGGGCACATATACAATGAAATAACTTGCATTTTTTTATACAGAACACGATTAATTATATGCCTGAACTAGGTTGAACCTGTGTTTCAGGCTAGACAGTGCTTATACTAACTTAAAATAATAAATTAACAATAAATCAATGACTATATAATTAAAACTTAAATTAAAGAACACATCGTGTTTTATTTACAGACACAAAAAAGATCTTCTGTCTCTTCGTAAGAGATGCTTTGTAAATATTGCACAATTGTCTTTTTACAGCTATAATAATTTAACTTATAGATACTTAATTTTCTATTTAATCTATTGTATAGAAATGGACCTAAAAATGTAAAAAATCTTTTTACAAACACATATTTTGAAAACGCATTGGAATCACATACAATATCGTTCCGTCTCTTATTAGTAATACTAGTGTTGTAAGAAAGCATGGTGTGCTGTTTTAATATCAAGTGCATAATGAAAAGCTGGCGAACAGTCAGTACGTTGCACGATTTGTACAGGAGCTCTGTGGGATAGAGGAATGGATGGAAATAAGCTACTTTTAAAATAGCTCTCTGAGCTCTTTCAAGTGGAAGTGAGTTTTGGGTGCTCCACCCCACGAAGTAATACAGTACTGGATTATGGATTGACCTAAGGCCAAATAAACTTGTGTGATTAATTTTGAATCCGCAATAGTTCGTAGTTTTTTGAAAACATAGATTAGCTTGCGCACTCTTTTAACCAGAATTTCTATATGTGGTCTAAATAAGGTGTTTCGTCTATTATTACTCCGAGATATTTAATGTTGCATGTTTGGAGGATAAAAGGGCAATCACATGTACTGATTGGGTAGAGTCCACATTTATGAGCAAACAGATGAGGATTTGCTAAGTTAAATTGAGGTTTACGCACGGAGAAGTGAATATATTTGGTCTTGTCAGCATTTAATGTTAGTAAATTATTTTGAAGCCAATTAGTCACGGTATTAAAACCTAATTGAGCGTATTCGTACAATTCTATACTGGTTTTAGCGGTAAAAAGTATGGCCGTGTCGTCAGCATATGTAACAATTTTGCCTTGTTTAATGTTTAAATTGCACAAATCATTAATGTAAATCAGGAATAGGGTTGGGCCCAGAATGCTTCCCTGGGGAACACCAAAACCTGTATTTTTTTCTTCATCGCTCGTAATATTACCTATCCTAACAGATTGATATCTCTCGTCTAGGTAGTCAGCAAAGAGTTTCAGCGGCGTTCCCCTTATTCCCATGGCCTCCAATTTGTTAAGGAGCATAGAAACTGACACTGTATCAAACGCCTTCGCTAGGTCAAGGAACACCCCCAGGGTCTGGTTTCCTTTACCAAGTTCCTCCGAGACGTAATCGGTCAGGTGGTGCACCGCATCGGATGTCGATAATTTGGCTCCAAAACCAAATTGCGCAGATGATAATAGACTATTTTTTTCTAAATAGTCAACCAGCCTTCTGTTAATGAGTTTCTCTAGTATTTTAGATATAGAGGGGAGTAACGACATTGGCCTATAATTATTAACTAAGTCTTTATTCCCGGATTTAAAGACAGGGACTACAACTGCTTTTTTTAAGCATCTAGGAAAAACGCCTTCGGAAAAACAGATTTTTATTTTTTATTTTATTTTTATTTTATTTTATTTGGAATAACTAACAATTACATAATATATAATACTAAATATTAAATATAAAAAATAATAATTATGTGATCAACAACGTTATTCACAGAAAACAGGAAAAATATTAATCACGCGCTTCAAAGAAAACTTAAAAGTTACTATAAAATAATTCAAATAAGTTAAGTTATCTACCACAAAATTCAGAGAATAAAAAAAAGAAAACACATTACGTAAGAATCACAATAAGTAAAATGACAATGATAAAAATAAATAATCAAAAAAAAAACCGACAAATTAAAATTTATCACAATAATAATAATAAAAAAATGACTAAATTAAATTACAATGTAAAATAAAATCAAAGATAAAACACTCATAAATCATTTAACAAATAAACAAACAAACAACAACCATAAATTCATTCATAAAATATCAGATCACCAGATTACGACCTCAAATCAGATGACCGGGATGGGGTATCTATTTCCTTGATTGCTCTCAGAATAGAATTTCGGAATTGCCCGGGAGTAGTACTGAATAAATCAGTATTGAGAAAATGCTTATTATAGTTCTCGGTCAGACGTCGCAGTGGTGCTCGCACACCAGCATTTGTTCGACATGCTCTTACTGCAAAAAGTGATTGCTTACGCATTGCACGCATACGTGCTCTTCTGGGAACCAAATAACTGATCCTGTTGCAAATATCAGAACAGTCATAAGCATTTCTACAAAGGTCGTACAGTAGAATGCTTTCAAGAAATGTTCGCCGATTAGCAAGGCTTAGAAGATTGAATTTCCTCAGCAGATCAACGTAAGACGCAGAGGAATAAGAGCATCTGTAATTCATGGACCTTAGGAATTTCTTTTGTACCCTTTCCAGATATTCAGAATATTTAATGTAGAGTGGGTTCCACACCGCGACTGCGTACTCTAACTGAGATCTAATTAAGGCTTTGTATAAAATCAAGTAGGTCTGAGGGCGGACGAATTTAGTTGCAGACCGCATAACAGATACGAAACATGTGTGTTAAGGGAGGTACCAGGATATGCTTGAATTTTTTAAAGAACTTACTGCTAATATTATCTCCTCCCACTGCACAGTCATCTTTTAGTCCACTAATTATTAGGGTTATTTCGTTTTCGTCAGTGTCCAATAAGCCAAAAGACTGTAGGGCCCCCCTACTATTCAATTCTGAGGAAGGTGGTTGAGCACAGTAATGATTAGGAATCTGTTCGGCTAGATTTTTCCCAACATTCACGAAAAAGTTATTGACAAGGTTGGCTGATGCTAGAGATGAACGATTTGTTGGCAATAAACTCGAATTTAATTCACGTTGTTTTGACATATAAGTGACATTTTTAATATGTTTCCAAAGTTGCTTGCTATTGTTTCCTGCTCTAAGTAATTCATTTTTATCGTAATTAATTTTTAAGCTCTTTAAGAGATTGTTACAAAAATTCCTGTATCTTTTATAGGTGGTTTTAAGGATAATTTTACCTGGGTTTCTCCTAGATGCCTGATGAAGTTTATCTCTGTGTCTTATACATCGAACCAGGCCAGGAGTAATCCAAGGTTTTATATTATAAAGTTTCTTATTTGCTGAAATAACAGTAGTGTTATGTAATATTGCTAATTGAAGATGTTTTATTACGTACGATAAAGCAAAATTTGCGTCAGCAGTATTGTAAACTGGGCTAAAGTCAAGTTTGCATAAATCATACTCGAGTTTGTTTGTGTTTAGTTGCGTTTTTGTCTGGAGACGATTTAGCTTAGGCAGCATTAAGTTTAAGGTTAGTAGTACAGTACATTGCATTTATTATGTTCCTATGATCTACATTATCACATATATGGTCACAGCAATCTCGCAATTCCACTGGAAAGTCTATATTTCGTAATGCCTCGTTACATAGCTCCCTATATTTACAAATTTGTTCATCATCCCTTATTCCCCATACTATTTTGTTATCCACGACTTTGTTTACAACGGTTTTTCTAGGCAAACTCTTAATATTACAAATAATTTCCATTGGGAAATGGTCAGACCATGACACTTCATACAATACTTTAATACTTTCAATTGTTTGAAATGCCATTGACGTAAACAGGCAATGGTCTAATCATCTGACAGTTCCATGAGCCTCGCTTAGGTATGTATAAGTGTTCAGACCACTTAAGAGATCAACGTCCGCGCATGACCAACATTGTTCCCTACAGAAATTCATCATTTCACTAAAAAACAATTCCTTCGGATGCGTATTGAAGTCGCCCAGAATAAATGCTGTATCTACATTACAATCGTCAATTACCGCATTCATCTCCGATAAACACGCAGTAAATTCAGATAGATTGTCCTGACAGTCCGTAGGCATGTACACTGTGAACACTAGCATTGACTGACACTGACTCACACATTTAATCGCTGCGATACGTACACTATTACACTTAATAACCTCGACGACACTAAACGCACTCTTTCTCCATAGAAGGGCCACCCCACCATAGGGCCTCCCCCGCAACACACCAACCGCTGTATCTACCGCTGAGACGCCCACCGCCGCAAAGTCACCGTGAATGTCGTTTAGATAGGACAAATCATGAGGCAGCAGCCACGTCTCCTGCAGTGTAACTATATCTGCATCGTTCCACATTTTTTTCACATAGTCTATTGACCTCTTTATAGACCTACAATTAAAACTTACAAGTTTAATTAGTCTATTGTTCGCAGCAATCTTGACGTTTTGCTGTCTGCTCCTTCCCAGTGACTGAATACTCTTTTCGAGCCTTGAATATTATATTGTTGCGCGCCACAATCTAGTAAGGAAGATAGCGGCATTCGGTACCACTAGCGCCATCTAGTATCGAGTAGCAGAACTGGTGAAGTCAAGGACCTTCGAGATTTTTCTATGCTAGAATTCTCGGACCTTAGTCGCTCGCGACCGATATGTACGCGAACTTTCTGGATCTACTCGGCGCTCTATATAAGGCCGGCGCATGTACCGACCGAGTCAGTATTGGATTTGCGATACAAGTGATAACTTCGAGAGCGATCTTCGACTGCGAACTCAAGTGGTTAACAGTGCGATTGTGTTTTGTGATTAGTGAGTTTATAGTGTAATTAGTGTGGTGTAAATTAAAGTGTCATCTTTGTTTATTTAATCGGCTGATTTTAATTGTAACGAACCCGAAGCTCGTAACACTTGGTGTCAGAAGAGTGGATTCAAAGTGCCGCCGTTCGATGGAACATCTTCCTGGTCGGCATAATAATATAATAATAATATAGCCTCTTTATTTCCATAATGAATGATTGACAAAACAAATAATATATTGTTGAATTATAAAATCAATACATGCATGAAACAATAAGATTATTAGTATTACATTCCATTAACATTAAACAATTTCATGACATTCATAATTCAAAATAATAAAATTACAATTTTTAAATAATTTATAAATCAAGTTAAGTTTTTAAATCAATTAATAATTCTGTATCATTATGGACCCCTCATCGAGTAAAGGCCTCCTCCATTTTGCTCCACGTCTGTCTGTCCTTTGCTTTTGTGATCCAATTTTCACCAGCTTTTCTTACTATTTCATTTACCCATTTTTCTCTAGGTCTACCTCTTTGCCTTTTGTTTGGTGGTCCTTGCCAAGTAGTTACTCTTTGTGTCCATTTATCTTTGTCCATACGTGCAATGTGACCCGCCCACTTCCATTTCAGTTTTAGACAATAATCCAAAGCATCTATTATTTTTGTCGTATTTCTTATTTCTGTGTTCCTTTTTCTATGTTTTCTTTGTATGTTCAGTATACTCCTTTCCATCGCTCTCTGGCATACTTGTATTTTGTTTTTGATGTTCTTATTGTATATCCACGTTTGGCAGCCATACGTAAGACAGGGTAGTAAACATGAGTCCATTATTTTTTTCTTAAGTTTTATTGGGAGGGTTGACTTTAGGGTTTCTTTATTACTCCAGAATTTATTCCATGTAACGTTAATTCGTCTATTAACTTCATCTTCGTATCTTGTCTTAGAGAACGATACTTGTTGTCCTAGGTAAATATAACTTTGTACGTATTCAAGTGTATTGTCATTGACCTTTATTGGTATAGTATGTCTGTTCGTCATGACTTTAGTCTTAGAAGCATTTAGTTCCAGGCCGATTGTATTGCTTACATCGTTCAGTTCGTGAATCATTTCTTGTAACTGGGATGCTGTCTCTGAGAAAAGAATGATGTCATCAGCAAACCGCAGATTACTGAGAAGTTTTCCATTTATATTAATTCCTTTCTTTTCCCAGTTCAGGGTTTTCATTATACTTTGAAGTACAGCTATAAAGATTCTAGGTGATAGGGGGTCACCTTGTCTAACACCTCTACAGATACTTATTTCGGGGCCTTGTCTCTCTAGCTTTACGCGGCTTTTGCTATTGTAGTAGATGTCTTTTATGAGATCTATAGTCTCCGATGGTACTTCACACTCATGTAGAGCTTTCCACATGCTCGTATGTGATATAGAGTCGAAGGCTTTGGCGTAGTCGATAAATGCCAGGTAAAGTGGTCTATCGTGCTCTATATATTTTTCCATAATCAGATTTAAAGTGTGAATGTGATCTGTAGTTGAAATTTTTTTTCTGAAACCTGCTTGTTCCGGCGGTTGATATTTTTCTGTGAACATTGCCAAACGCTGTTCAAGACATGAAGCAAATAATTTGTACATATTTGGCTGAAGGCTTATTGGTCGGTAATTTCCAATCTGTGCTGGGTCTCCTTTTTTGTAGAGTAAAATTATATCGGATTACAAGAAGACATTTTATGTGAGTGGGGATAGACTCCCGTTTTGTTGCTGATTTTTGTTGAATTAAGTTTAAACTGGTGATTATTGTTTTTTTGATTTTATTGTATAAGGACTCTATATTTTCATTTTCTTCTAACGTGATTTCGTTTATATTTGTACTTAAGGTTTGTAAAAATTCTTCTTTTTCTTCTGGAGTATCAAGTTTGGTTTTATAATTTTTGAATTTTGCTCTACTTTTCTTTTTAGTTGTTATCTGTACTGTGCTTCTCACGAGTCGGTGGTCGCTGGGAAATGTTAGTTTTGATATAATTTCTACGTTTGAGATGTTTTCCTTCCTATTTGTTAGTATATAATCAATTTGGCTTTTTCTGTTCTTTGGCGAGAGCCATGTCCACATTGATTTTTTGTTCTTTTTAAATAGGCTGTTTGTTATATATAGTTTATTTTCCCAACAAAATTGGAGCAGACGGTCGCCTCTTTTATCTCTGTTTCCATAACAGTATTTCCCTAGTATTATTTCTTCGCCCAGTACTCGTTGTCCAACACGGGCATTGAAGTCGCCTAAAATTATTTTTTGATGTTCATATTTACAGTGTTCATTCTGTAATTGGTTATAAAAATTATTAATTTCTTGGTTGCTTGCGTCGACAGTTGGTAAATGTACTTGTATAATAGTAAGCTTTGTGTTACCGAAATTTAAGTTCAGAATACAAATGCGTTCGGATACACCAATGAAGCTCTCGATATTTAGCTTATATTCCTTTTTTATTAGAAATCCGACCCCATACTGACCTTTCGTTTCCCCGAAATAACAGAAAATATATTCGTCTTCTTCTATGATTTTATAGCCTGTTCTCCGTATTTCAGAAAGGCCAATAATATCGTGTTTTATTTTTGAAATTGCTCTCTTAAAATCAAGCATGGTCGGCATACAAAAAGCAATTTGACGCTGTTATGAAGGCGAACGGGTGGAGTAAGGACCAGGCCATGACTGCTCTCACCCTAGGCCTCCGCGACCAGGCCCTCACTATCCTAGAAGCCCTCGGTAACGAGGTCACTTACGAGCAGCTGGTTGAGGCACTGGAAGCTAGGTATGGCGACGCTCATCTAGAACACGTGTTTCGGGCACAGCTGAAGGATCGCGTGCAACGCAGCGGTGAAAACCTGCAGCAGTGGGCCCTTGAGGTGGAGAAGCTTGTTAGAAAAGCATACCAGTCTGTACCTGCGCTCATTCAAGGGAACCTGGTGCAGGCATTCATTGACGGCATCCGCGACCTTGAAGTTAGAGCTGCCGTGAGGCTCGGGCAGCACGAGAAACTTAAGGACGCGTTGGCCCATGCACTAGAGGTGGAAGCTGTGCGGCAAGATCATCGTTCCCATCGCGTCAGGGAGGTTGCAGCGGCTACTGTTCGCGACCGGTCTAAAGGATACAGCCCTAGATGCTATGGCTGTGGGGAAAGGGGCCACCTACGGTCCAGTTGCCCTAATCGAACTGCAGACAGGGAAGATAGTCAATCTCCAGAGGGTAGGGCGGTTAACAACACCGCCCAGCAACAGCAGGGAAACGAGTAAAAGCCAGGACTGCGGGGCGGGTGCTGGCTGATGTTCAAAGAGCCCCAAGGATTTCGATCTCACAAACCCATGACGGGAACAGCCTAATCATCAAGGGCGAGGTCAACGGAACGCCATGTAAGCTGACAATAGACACTGGAGCCTCTCGCACGGTTGTCAGTTCCCAACTAGTAAGTCGGTTCCTTGGGGACTCCGCATACGACCGAGACCGCACAAATTTGGTGACGGCCACCGGTCAGCGCATACCCGTCCGCGGAGAGAAAGAGATGGAGTTGAAGCTAGGAAACAGGATCTATCTTCACAATGTCATCGTGGCTGATATAATGGATGATTGCATCCTTTTTTTTTTTTTTTTGGATGGGAAATCATCAAATGACCCCTCCCGCCCTGGGTGGAGCGGTAGGGAGTGTCAGACTTTTACTGACTAAAACCCACCCGTGCTCCTCCATGTGCCCTTTGCGTTCCAGGGCCGCGGCAACTCTCTCGAACAAATTCCGCAACCCTAGCAGGCACCGACCCTATGGGGCCCCGTCTCTGGTGCTGACGGCTCCTTGAGGCGCGCGTGAAGCACAACGCGTCGTCGACTCAGCCTGGTATCGGACGGCGAGCCACCCACGCTCACCGTCCACAGGCATCAGCCACTGCGCAATAGCACAGCGGCCGACTTGTCTCTGGAGGAGGCCGAAATGGGACCATTACTGGCACTCCATTTCAGCCCCCTCCCGAGTACCGGGAGTCGCAGCACCCACAGCAGAAGCGGCAGAAGCGGCGACGGAAGCCGCGGCGGCGGCAGAGGCGGCGGCGGCGGCGGACCTCTTGCCCCTGGTCGGGGCGGATGGCGCGCAGGCCCTTCCCCCAGCCCAGTGCTCGGCCGGCTTGCCAACAGCCGCACATGCACTGCAGTGCGGCGTGGCCTCGCACGAGCCGGCCCGATGACCGGGCTGACCACAGCGGAAACAAAGTCCGCTGCGGTCCACCTCCGAGGGGCACATAGCTCCCGTGTGGTTGCCCACATGGCAGCGGTAGCACCTCAGAGGTCTGGGTTCCAGCAGTTTTACCCGCGCAGAAACCCACCCCACCAAGAGCCTTCGTCCCTCCGACACTGTTCTGGCCGTCGTCACGGGGCAGCTCACCACAAGGGTTTGCATGCCCGTGTTGTCAGGCCGGAGGGTGCCCGCCTTGACGAGCTCGGCAGAGCACCCCCCAGTCCTGGCGACGGCGGCCACAACCTCCTCCTCCGTCACGGAGTCGTCCAGGCCCACTATGCGCATGTCAATGCACCTAGTCGGCCTGGACACTCGAACCTCGTCCGCGGGGAGGACCTCCTTCAGCCTTTCGGCCAGGGCGTCCGCGAACGGGCCACTCTCCCCTCCGGATGATTGCATCCTGGGCCTAGACTTTATGAGGAAGAATTATTGTGAGATCGACGTTAAGCAAGGAGTTTTGAAATGTGGTCAAGAGGAACTTTTCATGGAAGGGGCGTTACCAGGAAAGGTGTACAGCCTAAAGAAGATTGTTCTTCCTCCGAGATCGGAAACGATTGTGCCGGTTAGGCTTCCTCGAAATCCTGGGCAGACTCATCGGTGTGTACTCGTGGAAAGGGTAGACAGTGACCTTCCATGGAAAGTGGCACGTACTTTGGTTAGAGCCACTGACATCTCAAGAGTACCTGTGCTGAACCTTTGTGATAAGGAACAGATGATAGATAAGGACACGCTGATTGGTACATGTGAGGAAGTGGATTGGTTACGTCGAAGCCAATATGTATCGACTGGGAACATTAGCAAGGATGCACAAACGAAAGTGACCACACTTTTAGACGACTGTCGCAGCGTTCTGTCTCAAAATGAAATGGTCAAGGCGAAGAGAATGTTACTGAAGTACGCCAATGTTTTCTCTTCAAACGATGCTGACATCGGGAAGACTGATTTAGTTCAACACAAAATAAACACAGGAGATGAGTTGCCTATCCGTCAGCGGCCAAGGAGATTGCCAGTAGCACGTGAAAAGGAAGTGGAAACCATGATTGAGGGAATGGTGAAGGATGGTGTCAGAACCTTCATCAAGTCCATGGTGTTCGCCTGTTGTACTGGTAAGAAAGAAGGACGGCACCATGCGGTTTTGTGTTGACTATCGTCGTCTGAACGACGTTACGAAGAAGGACAGCTATCCTTTGCCAAGAATTGATGACACGTTGGACATGCTTACTGGAGTAAAGTGGTTTAGCACGCTGGACCTAAAAAGTGGCTACTGGCAGGTTCAAATTGATCCTAAGGACAAGGAGAAAACCGCATTCTCGACAGGAAAGGGTCTATGGCAATTTAAAGTCATGCCGTTTGGATTGTGTAACGCTCCGGCAACGTTTGAAAGGTTGATGGAACTAGTACTAACCGGGTTAATTGGCGATGCTTGTCTGGTCTACTTGGATGACATCATCATCGTAGGCCGTACGTTTGATGAACATCTGCAAAACCTGGAACGCGTGCTCATGAAGATCCAGAGTGCAAACCTCAAGTTAAGTCCGAAGAAGTGTTCATTCTTCAAACGGCAAGTTAGCTTTTTGGGATATGTAGTGTCGGAAGAAGGTATCCGCACGGATCCAGAGAAAATCGCCGCAGTCAAGGACTGGCCAATTCCAAAAGACAAGACGCAGGTTAGAGCATTTTTGGGTTTGTGCTCCTACTATCGGCGATTTGTCAAGAACTTTGCTGACATAGCGAAACCCCTGCACAAGCTAACCGAGGAGAAGCGACATTTCTGCTGGGATGAGAGTTGCGACATTGCATTCCAGGAGCTCAAGGAACGTCTGTGCGAAACACCTATTTTGGGGTATCCTGATACCGGCAAGGAATTTATAGTTGACACAGATGCAAGCGAAATAGGACTTGGCGGTGTGTTATCTCAACGGAATGGCGATCAAGAGGTTGTGATAGCTTACTTCAGCAAATCTCTGTCAAAGCCAGAAAGGAATTATTGTGTAACGCGACGGGAATTACTTGCTGTGGTCAAGTCATTGCAGCATTTTAGCAAATATCTGCTGGGAAGGAAATTCCACTTACGAACTGACCATGCTGCGCTGAAATGGCTATTGCAATTCAAAAATCCAGAAGGACAAGTTGCGAGATGGATTGAACTACTTCAGGAATACGACTTTGTGATTGAACATCGCAGCGGGAAAATTCATGGCAACGCAGATGCATTATCAAGAAGACCTTGCCCTGAAGACTGCAAGCATTGCACTCGGCAAGAGGGTAAAGAAGTCGTACCTGTGAGGATGATCAAGACAGATCTTAGTAACGAGTGGAAGGAAAACTTGGAACGTGCACAGCAGGATGATTCGGATATCAAGCCGATCCTGGAGTGGATGAAGGCCAGTGCTCCGAAGCCTACGTGGAGTGATGTCTCAGCGATGAGTTCCGTCACGAAAAGCTATTGGGCACAATGGGACAGCTTAATGATTCAGGATGGAGTCCTGTGCCGTAAATGGGAAAATGCTCGGGGAGACAACTGTCATTTGCAAATGGTTGTCCCTAAAGCTAAAATGCCGGATGTTCTACAGTTGTACCATAATGGCTGTTCAGGAGGCCATATGGGAGTTAAACGGACTCTACTGAAGATACGGGAACGATTTTACTGGGTCCACTGTCGTGACGACGTCGAGGACTGGTGTCGCAAATGTACAAGTTGTGCTGCTGTAAAAGGACCTCAGACTCGTAGCAGAGGTGCATTGAAATTGTACAATGTTGGTGCACCATGGGAAAGGATAGCGCTAGACGTTGCGGGACCGTTTCCGGAAAGTGAAAGTGGTAACAAGTATTTCATGGTTGTTATGGATTACTTCACTAAGTGGCCGGAAGTCTTCGCCATTCCAAACCAAGAAGCTTCAACAGTTGCGGATAAACTAGTTCATGAAGTCTTCTGTCGTTTTGGAGTACCCTTAGAGATTCACAGCGATCAAGGAAGGAATTTTGAGTCCCAAATATTCTAGGAAACTTGCCGAGTTATGGGTACTCATAAAACGAGGACAACTTCTTATCACCCACAATCGGATGGGATGGTAGAACGATTTAATCAGACATTGGAGAGATATCTGGCCAAAGTTGTGGAAAACCGGCAACGGGATTGGGACAAGCACATACAACCGTTTTTGCTGTCATACCGAAGTGCTGTTCACGAAAGCACGTCAGTGACACCAGCTTTCGCAAACTTTGGAAGAGAATTGCGGCTACCTGCAGACCTGATCACCGGAATACCACCTGATGCCCCACGCAGTATAACCGATTATGCGAATGACTTGCGGAACAAAATGAACGACATTCATGAGCACGTCAGACAATCGGGCCAGCAGATGGCTGAAAAGATGAAAACCCGCTATGACCGCAAAATGAACAATAAAGGGTTCGAGGAAGGTTCACTAGTGTGGTTGCACAATCCAGTTCGCAGCAAAGGGAAATCTCCTAAGCTCCAAGCTAAATGGGACGGACCGTACCGGATTGTGACAAAGATCAATGACGTAACCTACCGTATACAGAAAAGTACAAGAAGCGCTCCTAAGATCGTCCATGTTGATCGACTGGCGCGTTATTATGGGGCTGATAATGCTCGGGACGAGCATGTCTTAGGAGGGGGCAGTGTTGCGCGCCACAATCTAGTAAGGAAGATAGCGGCATTCGGTACCACTAGCGCCATCTAGTATCGAGTAGCAGAACTGGTGAAGTCAAGGACCTTCGAGATTTTTCTATGCTAGAATTCTCGGACCTTAGTCGCTCGCGACCGATATGTACGCGAACTTTCTGGATCTACTCGGCGCTCTATATAAGGCCGGCGCATGTACCGACCGAGTCAGTATTGGATTTGCGATACAAGTGATAACTTCGAGAGCGATCTTCGACTGCGAACTCAAGTGGTTAACAGTGCGATTGTGTTTTGTGATTAGTGAGTTTATAGTGTAATTAGTGTGGTGTAAATTAAAGTGTCATCTTTGTTTATTTAATCGGCTGATTTTAATTGTAACGAACCCGAAGCTCGTTACAATATATCTCCTAAAAAATATTCCATTCGGCTAAAAATCACATTTTTCAAATAGCTCTAACCTACTTCTAGGAATAAAAATCTTATAGGAGTGAAGGAGTCAAAATCTTTAGAATATTTCATGGGTACTTTTTCAGGTGCCATGACAATATTAGTTTTTGCCAAGATGTATTCTTCAATATCCTTTTCCGTAGTATCTTTTGAAACATTGTAGATAAACAACGGAAACTTTACGTCCGCGGCTCTAAACTTACACGACAAATCTACCTGCGCGCATCCTTGTTTCCCTTTAAATCTCATAGAACGACGCTTTTTCACTTCAATCCATTCCCCTTCATCACCTTCATTTTCTATTATTTTCCCTTCCACTCTTATATCAGTTGTAACACACTCCTGCTCACCTACATTCACCTACATCGCGCGCAGCTAGGTACAGCGTGTTGCCCGTACCCCACCGCACGCGCTGGCTGCTCGCGCGGTGACGGCTGATTTCTCACCGTTCGAAACCGCAGTTGACATACCGGTGGCCTCAACGCGCTCACCTGGTGGGTCCGATGACGCGCGCTGCCTGAGCGAGTTAGATGTACACCGCGCTCTGCTCGCGTAAGAGGGAGATAGCGCAGTTGATGAATCCCTCGACAATTGTTTTACCTGTGAGTGAGTCGTTGGCGATTCAAGGTCAGTCACTGACCTCTGAGTACAGTGCATAAAGCCCATCGGTCCACTGTTACAAGTGAAACTATCCTGCATGCAATAACCTCCCCTCTTTGTGTTGACATAATTTATAGACATAATTTTAAGCTTAAGTAGTCTTAATTCATCTACCGTCACATATTGAACATTCGTAAAACATTTCTCTTGTATCTCACGCAGTTCTTTCTGGATCAGAACAATGTGTTTCAATAATCTAGTCACATCAATGTGGTCGAATGTCACCGGCGCGCGGCGGCAGCTTCTGAAGATCTCGGGCAAAAAATACGGGTATTTCCTCCGGGTCGGTTTCCTTCAGAAGAGTTATAATATCGTATAAATTCTTGTTATTTTTACGATCTCCCTTTCTCAAAATATTGCGCCTGGCAACCGACTCAAAAAGCAGTGATTTTGCTTCTTTACTCTCTTCCTCCGAGAAGGCAGATGCACATACCGCGACGAGGCTTTCTTCTCTAGATTACAGTTATTGCACTTTAACACTTAAGATGTCATTTTCAATATAGGTCACTGACCTCAGCGCGCGCGTACGAATACACTCGACCTTTCGCGACCGCGATCAGCTGACGACTGATTAAGAAAACATCACCAACCTACGACTTATGGAAGACCTTAAAGCTTAAGCGGTATCACACGCGTCAATATCAAGTGAGATATGTGGTCCGCCAGCGTCGTGCGACGCGGTGGTGGAGGTGTCACAGAGGGCGAGTTGGCGTGATATTTTTGTGAGTAGTGAACAAACGGTAGGTGGCGCGGACGTGAACGCTGAGTGGAAATTAGTGCGTAATAAAAGGTACAAGCAAAATCGAATATCTAGCCAAAAGGGAAGGGCTTTAACTGCGCCCGAGGGTAAATTTCGTGCCGCGGATACCAAAGTGCCGTTATTGATTTCAAATGTTAGTACAGAGGCAAGTGAAGATGACATTATTAGTTACATAAAAGACAAAACTAGTGAAATAGTTAGAAAGATAAACATGAAATCTTTTAGAAAGTATAATGCGTTCAAACTATATGTTTCTAAACACAAAGTTGACTTGTTTTTAAACGATGAATTGTGGCCTGATGGAATTGTGTTTAGACGTTTTGTACATTTTATGTATCAAACGAAACCTCAGGAACTTAAAGTTAAAGTCAGTTAGTCTTTTAATTAATGGATACTAAAACTAATAACAACGTCAAGTTTACTAGTTTCAATTGTAAGTCGGTCAAGCGATCTGTTGATAATATTAGAGATATATGTATGTGGTCAGATTTGGTGGCCCTACAGGAGACTTGGCTTCTTCCCCATGATATTCCCTTTTTAGGAACAGTATGTCTGGACTTTGAGTGGACGGGTAAGTCGGCTGTAGACACTTCCGAGGGCCTATTGAGAGGAAGACCTCATGGAGGGATAGCCATTCTCTGGAGGAAGGGAATTTTTGAATCTGTCTCTGTTGTTGATTGTATCAGTCCTCGATTAGTGGCTATAACGGCTACATCAAGGGGGCGTACGATACTTGTGTTCTCTATTTATATGCCTACAAACTGTCCAGATAACTTACCAATCTTCACAGACGTTCTAAGTGAAATAAGTGCTACCATAGCAAGTAGTGATATAGAACATGTGTTTATGTTGGGGGATTTCAATGCTCACCCTCACAGCTTGTTCTATAAAGAATTAATGAGTTTTTGCAGTGACCAGTTATGGATTTGTGCTGATATAGAGAAGCTGGGGGTGGACAGTGATACCTACACTTTTATAAGTGATGTTTATGGAAGTAGGACATGGTTGGATCACCTTCTAGTGTCGGTGTCAGCTTGGCATACGGTGAAAAGTGTTGATGTTTTCTGAAGATCTTTATGTTTCGGATCATCTACCTATTTGTTTTGAAAGCGATCTAGAAGTAGTCAGGCCTAAGTTTAAGAGTCGAGGTTACTGTCGGGACTCTGTACTGTGGGGAGAAAGAACAAAGTCAGAATCGCAGAATTACCATAACCTTTATAACAGTAAGCTGCGAGACGTTAATTTTCCCCATGAGTTTGAGAGTTGCAGTAAAGGTGTTCGCGACGATGCGTCTTAGCTACATAGTATAGTGTTCGCGACGATGCGTCTTAGCTACATAGTATAGATAGATTTAGGTAGCTATAGTAGTACATAGAACGTTACAACAAATAAAAACACGACTACATAGTATAGGTAGTTATAGGTAGTTAGTTAGTACATAGAATGCTGTAACAAATAAAGCTGCATAGTATAGATAGTTATAGGTAGCTATAGTTGATACATAGTTTGTTATTGAAATAAAACATTCGTTACAGTCGTTTGCTCTCAAGAGGCAGTATATAAGCCCTTGGAGCCTTTATTTCTCCCAAGTAAATAGAATATAGTTAGGTAGGGTATCCTATCCCTTACACATAACAGTAAACACATGGTAACCCTGGTAATCGAAGGTATATAAAGGTAATCAAGGTATATAAAGGTACATAAAGGTGATCGGTGGTATATAAGGTAATCGAGGTATATACACACACAGACAGACATACATAGGTAAATAGAAAGGGCTTGGTAATTTGAGACTTGAAATATTAGGTCAAAGGTAGTCGCATAGCTAAAAGCGACACTGACCAATCACAGAGCAGGAGGGTGCTGGTACGTGATTGGTCAATGGTTTTTGATAAATAGCCCTGGTGAAGGTATGCACAAAAATAAAACACTTTGCATCTACCCTCTTCCTTTCCCGAAAATACAAGTCTAGATTCTAGACTTCTAAATGTCTGAAATAGAACCGCCTTGAAAAATCCTTTCAGGGGATATATAGATGTTTATAGTGTATGCAGGCATAAAGCCGTAATTAAGGATTTAATAAAACTGTTTATTTTTATCCCCCTGAAATATATACGCTTATAGAGTTGCAACCCCTTGAGTGACAGGGTTGAAACATATGTAGTTTTGTAGAGGGTTGTCGTATCTATAGAGATACATATAGCTGTATAGCCCTCCTAGCATAGTTTTACGGTAAATTCACCCCAAGTAGGTAATAGCTTCGTGCCTACAATAGTTTTGTATAGTTTTCGGCATCCCACCCCTACATGGAGGGGGATGAAGGGGTGAATTCGTCTCCGCTGTATGGAGCTTACCGAGGGCTATCCATAAAGGTACGACAACCCCTACTCACATAGACCTAAGCCTAGATATAGCCTAAATTCTAGGATAGACATAGTGAAAATTAGTGTACCTTCGGTATGCCTGGTAGGGTCCGTCAGACCCACCTGTGCACATAAACCATTGTATTTCCTTCAAATTCGAATTTCGCGCCTATCCGCACTTAGTAGCTGGCCGTTATGAATTGCTAGACGCCCGGCGCCCGCTTCCTTAGTCCGGAGAGCGCACCCGTGGTAGTAGGACTTGCGTATAGTTCGCGCGGGCCTCACGGACCCGACCAGGCATACGACATGACGTTTCTATGTAAGTATTTGTTGTCTGTGTTTTTGAAAATTAAAGTTATTTTTGTGATTAAATATAATATTGTTATATTATTTTAGGTTCAAAATGGGGAGCCATTTGTGCGATGATGATATTATTAATTTATTACTCGATGCGGCTGAAGATGATGACGTCATTTTCAACGTGGAGAAGAGTCCGATCACGTGAGTCAGGGAAGCGAGGCATCTGATTCAGAGGCAGAAAATACGAGCACAGTCGACGAAGTTTCATAAAAGACTTGGGCCTTGCTCTGATCGAACAACACTTGCAGTCAAGAAAAAACAACAATCGCCTATCTAAAGACCTTCGCAAGCGAATAGGTAGTCATATGGGTACCCAAGATGACTCACCATTGAAAAAATCAACTCCTGGTATAAAACGTAGATGCTGCGTATGCCCAGTCAAGAAAGATCGCAAAACTCATTATATTTGTGCGACTTGTAGAGTCCCTTATGTCTGGATCATGCAATTTTCCAATGTGCAATTTGCTTTCGAAACAGAACTCTGGATAATGATGATAGAAATGATGAAGACTGAATATTCTTTAGTTATTTATAAGTACATAAAAGTGCCTTATATGTTTTATAGTCTGATTGAGATCGCTTTAGTTTTTAATTAAGTAAAGTGTGTTATAATAACAACTAAGTTTAAAAACGTTTTGAAAAACACTACCAATGTTTAATTGAAAAAATAATAATTAAAAGTTGTTGATTTGCAATAGTTTTTTATTTTATTTCCTAACATACACCTCTAGTAAAATATATATAATATTTAAAAACGTATTTATCAGTAAATATTTGAGAAACTACAAGTTAAAAATCCGGGTCTGATAAACCCACCAGGCATACCGTGTAACTTTCTGCCTCCAGGCATACCGAAGGTTAATAAACTTCATCACACACGGTGATTTTTTGGGTGTCGATACGGTACAGTTACGCCGTACAATAGTAACATAGGAAGTTTATTAAATTTGTAGTCATTGTCAAGATAATTTGGATTTATACCTAAATGTAGAATCATATAGTCGCGAATTTCACCCTTCAAGTCGCTAAGTGAATAGTGAACAAGTTAAATAGTGTTTTATTGTGACTTTATTGGTAAGCCCTCAATACCTACCCCTATATATTGTGTGAATAACAGCAAGTATAGCAAGTACTCAGCTAAGGGTTGCATCTTCATGGCCCGTAGCTTATAGACGGAGCGTCAACGCGTCTGGATCATTTATACCTAGGTGGGTTGTCACCATACAGTCCACTTTTGAAGAATAGGATAACCTACCCTGGCCACCCTACAGTCCAGTCGATCACGTCCGCCCCGTACATTTTCTGGTCCATCGGAGCCGGATATTTTGAAGATAGCCTGATCTAGCTATTTGGAAGTTGGATTTACCGAACCACGCAGCTACCCTGAAGGCGCAACCCCTATAAATTGTGAAGTCGCACCCCCTTGAAGAAAAAACTACCCTTCAACATTTCAAGACACGAAGGGCGTCCCTAGAAGCTCAATAGAAGTCGGACCTTGAAGAAATCATCCCTTCAAGAAAACTACCCCTAGGCAGATTGATGTTGAAAAATAGTGAAGCAACAACATAGAAGAAATTTAATCAAGCTGAACTTAGAAAATTTCGAACGACTTCACACTTTGAAAAATTTTGAGGAGTTCCGACACTTGGAAAATTTTTTGAAGAATTTTGAACTTAGAAAATTTTCAACAATCCGGGACTTGGAAAATTTTTGAAGAATTTTGAACTTGGAAAATTTTCAACAACCTGACACTTAGAAAAGTTTTGATCAAGCGGGACATAGAATATTTTTGAAGAATTTTGGACTTAGAGAATTTCGATCGACTTCACACATAGAAGATTTTGAACAGTCTGGGACTTAGAAAAGTTTCAGTCAATCCGAACTTAGAAAAAATTTTGAAGATTGGGGACTTTGAAGAATTTTGAAAAATTTTTGAAAAATTTTTTTTTTTTTGGAAACTTGGATTGAAGTTTCACCTGAGGCTTACCAGTGGACTACCGAATAGTTTTGAAGATTCATTGAAGACTTCAACAATGCCGATCACGAGGTCGCATGGCAAATCATCCGAGGCGTGGACAGTTCCGATACAGGATCCAGCCGAGAGGGTTCCTGCTATCCATCATCAGGTGCCGCCGCGTTCGCCTTCATCGTCTGGGACGGCGCGATCGATGCAGCAGCGCAGTGAAGACGTGTCTCCGCCTGCTGCCGCTGAACGAATAGAACAGATAGAAGCTTCAGCAATAGAACGAGTACCTGCACCATTGCCGACAACAGTACAGAAACAGATGCCATCGACCTCAAGGAAGGGAACCCGCTTTGAGACGACTTCAGATAGTACAATGAAGCCGTCAAATAGAAAAGATAGCCGAGTCTTGCCAATGACTACCCGGGGTGACGCCCGTATAGAACATAGACGTCCGCCGTCGACCATTGACAGGTCACCGCGGTCATATAGAAAATTACAGAAGGCTCGCGAAGACTTATTGAAGATTAAGTTGGAGCTTGCCCAGTTAGCACTTCAGAGAGCCGAACAAGAGTCGGACGAAGAATATTTGGACGATAGAAACTCAAATGAAGAGTACGTGCGTTCCTGGCTGGAAGAGGCGCCTGAACCTGTTCCTGATCAGAGAGAGACCAACGCCGCCGAGGGGGACATCCGTGATAGTCGACAGCAACCGCCCCCCCCTGTGGACTTCGAACCAATAGTGGACTCTCGTCGAACGCACATAGATCCAGATAGTGCTAAACAGATAGAGCCACCACCTATGAAGAAAATAGAAGACGATAGGAGCGAGGATAATTTACGTCCATTCGTTACGGACCTTACGGCTGCTATAGCATCTTTAGTTGACAAGAAAACAGAACAGCAGTCACAGAATTCCTCCTCGGCGTCGAAGGTCATCATGACCTTACCGAACTTCAGTGGTGCGCATACAGAATGGTTGTCATTTCGAGCCATTTATGAAACAACTCGAAAATATCTCAACGATGTCGAAAATACAGCAAGACTTAGAAGAAGCCTGCATGGACGCGCTTTAGAAACAGTCAGTTCAGAACTCATCGGCCATGCAAGACCAGATGACATCATGAAGGAACTCGAGCTGCAATTCGGCCGACCAGATTTGATAGCACAGGCCGAAACAGATAGATTGCGAGGACTGACACGATGCAGTGAAAATCCAAAGGATATTTGCTCATTCGCAAGCCAAGTGAGGTGCGCTATAGTAACGCTGCGAGCATTGAAGAAGGATCATTACCTGATCAACGCCGAGCTCATGCGAACCTTGACAGAGAAGCTACCGAACTCGATACGTGTACAGTGGTACCGTATATATACAGAAAAGTACCAGTCCTTGCCAGACTTGTCGCTGTTTAGCGAATTCATTACCGAACAGGCTCGATACTGCAGCGCTTTCGCTCCTGCTGAAAACATCAAGACAGAGGGCTCATCCAACCGACGCACACCGCAGCAGAGGACTCACACAACAACAGAGAAGTCAGCAAGCAAGTGCCGACTGTGTGAGAAGGATGGCCATATAGAACGCGATTGCTCAAAGTTCAAGAATAGCAATAGTAACAAGAGATGGGAAATTGCGAAGAATCTAAACCTGTGCTTCCGTTGCCTGAAGCCAAGAAGAGAGCGGCATAAATGCAACGCGAAGAAGTGTGACGTCAAGGGGTGTACAGCCACGCACAGTCGGCTACTTCATTACGACAAGAAGCCTGCTGCGGTGGCAGCCGAAAAGCCCAGACAGACCGAAGTCAAAAAGGAGCCCAAGGAGACAGTCGCCAGCTCAAGATCATCGTCGAATCACGCCTATTTAAAGATCATCCCGGTCCGGGTCATTGGACCGGCGGGAGAGGCATCTACGTTCGCCCTACTCGACGATGGATCGACCGTATCGTTGATCGATGAAGACATCGCCAACCAAGTCGGAGCCGAGGGCAAGATCGACCCACTGAAGATTGGTGCGATCGGTGACACCATGATCGACACTCCTTGTTCGAAAAGAGTCACAGTGACACTCGCGAGTCAGCATAGAAATAGGGTGCCGTTCAGAGCGCGCACCATACCGAAGCTTAATCTCGCGTCACAGACAGTCCGTGAAGAAGATGTCACACATTGCAAACATCTCATCAATTGAAAGAGCAGCTAGTCTATGATGTTGGCGCGCCCAAGATTTTGATTGGCCAAGACAACTGGCACCTTCTCCTTGCCAGTGAAGTCAGAAGAGGCCCCAGGCACCAGCCAATAGCGTCACTTACAACGCTTGGATGGACGCTACATGGCGCGCACACTACAATACTCGGTCAGCAGGTGCATTACGTCAGCGCATGCAGAGAAGATAGAGAAAATAGAGACGATAGACTGAACGAGCAACTTCGTGAATTTTTCGCACTCGAGACCCTATTAGTTAATCCTCGGCGTCCAGATTCTGATCCAGAGAAGCAGGCTGAAGACATCTTGAAGAGACATACCAAACAGTTGACAGATGGGCATATAGAAACAGCTATGTTATGGAAAAATAACAACTTTGAAATGCCCGATAGTTATGGGACAGCACACAAGTGGCTGATCTCTATAGAAAAGAAGCTCGACAAAGATCCGAGTCTTCGAAATAAATATATAGAACAGATGGACTCGCTCCTTTCAAAAGGGTACGCAGAAAAAGCGCCCAAACAGACCACGCCAGGAAGAACCTGGTATCTGCCTCATTTCGACGTCTTCAATCCCATGAAGCCGGAGAAGTTTCGAATAGTACACGACGCCGCAGCTAAATCGAATGGAATGTCGCTGAACGACTTCCTACTTACAGGACCGGACCTGTTACAGTCGCTGCCCGGCGTCATGATGAGGTTTCGTAGACATCCGATAGCCATTTCAGGTGACATTACCGAAATGTTCATGCAGGTCAAAGTACGACCTGAAGATAGAGACGCCCTCCGATATTTGTGGAGAGGCAATAGAAGAGAAGGAGCCCCCGACGAGTATCGAATGACGTCAATCATATTCGGCGCGGCAAGCTCACCGTGCACGGCCATATTCGCGAAGAATTGGAACGCGAACCGGCACATAGAACAGCATCCAGAAGCAGTAGAAGCAATAGTGAAGAACCATTATATGGATGATTATCTGGATAGCTATAGAACAGTAGAAGAAGCGACACATATAGCAACAGCGGTGAAGAAGATACACCAACAGGCTCGTTTCGAAATTAAGAAATGGGTATCTAATGACATCGACGTCATACAGAAAATAGAATCGTCGCTTATAGAGACAGAAGTCGTCGACATCGGCGACCATACAGAAAAAATTCTTGGCCTAATATGGAGACCAAGAGCAGATACGCTGGGTTTCAATCTGAGCCTAGCCCCATTACCGAGTGGCGTATTACAGAAGGAAGTGCCCACAAAGAGAGAGGCGCTGAAAATAGTGATGTCACTATACGACCCACTCGGCCTAGCCTCACCCGTAACGATTCGCGCCAAACAGATACTCCAAGAAGCATGGAGAAGAGGAGTCGACTGGGACCAGCCGTTCGACACAGACTTGGCCACAGCATGGAGAAGTTGGGTTCAACATCTACAGAATCTTGCACAAGTCACAGTACCAAGATGTTACCCAGGATATAGCGACGCCATAGAAACGCAAGTCCACGTATTCACGGACGCGAGCGAAACTTCGTACGCCGCAGCGGTGTACTGGCGTATCTCTACAGAAGATGGCAAGACTCACGTGAGCCTCGTCATGGCCAAGGCAAAGGTGGCGCCACTCAAGCTCCAATCGATACCCCGACTCGAGCTGCAGGCCGCGGTGATGGGGACCCGCGTCGCTGCAGCTGTCATCCGAGAACACGGAGTCAAGCCGGCCTCCGTGACGTACTGGTCAGACAGCAAAACCGTGCTGACCTGGATCAGAAGAGGAGCTCGAGTTTACAAACCGTTCGTCGCGCACCGCATAGCTGCTATAGAAGAGCATAGTAGAGTCGAAGACTGGCGATGGGTACCCACTAAGAAAACCATAGCAGACGCAGCCACTCGTGACGTACCACAGCACTTTGATTCGAGACACGAGTGGTTTTGTGGCCCCAGCTTCCTGTATGAAGAGTCGACAACATGGCCAATAGAGAAGCCTCCACTAGAGGAACAGACGGGTGAGGAGCGAACCTTAGTCGCTATAGAAAATATAGATAGAAGACTCACAGAAGTCATACCCGATCCAGCAAGATTTTCGAAATGGGAACGACTGTTGAGAGCGACGGCGACAGTACTACGCTTCGTCGCCAAATGTCGGCCGCCCAAAGAAAACACGTTCTATAAAAGAACGAGGAAAAATATAGAAGCGGATCCGGATTGGAGGAAACGTACAAAGACGGCAGTGCCCCCTCCTACAGCATCAGTGACGTCCCCAGTTACGTCAAAATATAGTCAAATAATAGAAGCCGAATACCTCCAACAAGCGGAGAGGTTACTCGTGCAAGCTGTACAGCAACAGATGTTTTCCCGCGAGTTGACAAGTTTGCGAGGAAACGAAGAAATAGACAAGGACAGCGCCCTACGACCGTTGCAAATAGAATTAAAAGATGACGTCATACGCCTCAGAAGTCGTATAGATAGAATCGACAAAATAACAGAAGACGTCAAGCGCCCACCCATATTACATGGCGACCATCGTATAACTCAGCTCTATATAGACTGGACACACCGCAGCTTACAACACAGTGGAACCGAGATGACCATCAATGAAGTCCGACAGCATTACTGGGTCGTCAGAATGAGACCCACAACGAAGATGGTAGTGACACGTTGTTTACCGTGTCGCATTAGGAAGGCGTGCGCACCAGTACCAGCTACAGGCGACCACCCCAGAACGCGTCTAGCTCACCATCAGAGGCCGTTCACATTCACTGGACTCGACTATTTCGGTCCGCTATCCGTTACAGTCGGTCGCCAGCATCAGAAGAGGTACGTGGCTCTATTTACGTGCCTGACCACCAGAGCGGTACACCTGGAAATCGCCGCAAGCCTCAGCGCAGACTCCGCGATACTAGCACTGCGCCGCTTCGCTGCACGCAGAGGATGTCCAACAGAAATACATTCAGACAACGGCACCAACATGCACGGTGCCGACAAAGAGCTCCGAGACAAGAAGAGAAGAGGCAAGTCGCCGAGGCATAGTATGGCGCTTCATCACTCCGTCAGCGCCTTTTATGGGTGGCGCATGGGAGCGCCTAGTCCGATGTGTGAAGACAGCATTACAGACTATACTTCACGAAAAACACCCACATGAAGAGGTGTTACACACACTGTTGTGTGAGGCCGAATATACGGTCAACAGTCGACCACTAACCCATGTTTCAGTTCACAGTGACGATGACGAGTCCATCACGCCGAACCACTTCCTCCTGGGTGGTTCAGCCCGGCTGCCGACGCCTGGCGTGTTCACAGAGCACGACATCGACAGCAAGCGCCACTGGCGGCGCTCACAAGCACTCGCCGACCAGTTCTGGCGCCACTGGGTACGTGAGTACCTACCCGAGCTCAAACACTGGCGGGAGCCCCATAGCCGTGGCCCTAATCTGCAGGTGGGTGATCCCGTGCTCATCGCAGACGGCCAGCTGCCTCGCAACACGTGGCCGCGAGGCCGCATCATCGCAGTTTTCACGGGCGCTGATGGCGAAGTCCGGACAGCTGAGGTGCGCACATTCGGCGGCACCTTAAAGCGTCCGGTAAAGAAGTTTGCCACCACAGCGGGCGACGCTGCCAACCGGCGCAGCTCGCCCCCCCGCGGACATGTTCGGTCCGCAATCGGCTCGCATCCAGCGGGCAATAGTAGGCGATGCTGCTCTCACAGCTCGCCAACAGATAGATGGGTGATGCTTCACAGCTCGCCCCCCGCGGACATGTTCGGTCCGCATTCGGCTCGCATCAAGCGAGCAATAGCCGGCGATGCTGCTCCCACAGCTCGCCAACATAGCGAGTGATGCTGCCCACCGGCGCAGCTCACCCCCGCGGACATGTTCGGTCCGCATTCGGCTCGCATCAAGCGAGCAATAGCCGGCGATGCTGCTCCCACAGCTCGCCAACATAGCGAGTGATGCTGCCCACAGGCGCAGGTCACCCCCCGCGGACATGTTCGGTCCGCATTCGGCTCGCATCAAGCGAGCAGTAGCCGGCGATGCTCCCACAGCTCGCCAACAGATAGATGGGTGATGCTTCACAGCTCGCCCCCCCGCGGACATATTCGGTCCGCAATCGGCTCGCATCCAGCGGGCAATAGCCGGCGATGCTGCTCACACAGCTCGCCAATTAATAGATGGGTGACGCTGCCTACACGCGCAGCTCGCCCCCCCGCGGACATATTCGGTCCGCAATCGGCTCGCATCAAGCGAGCAGTAGCAGGCGATGCTGTTCCCACAGCTCGCCAGCCAACAGATAGATGGGTGACGCTGCCTACACGCGCAGCTCGCCCCCCCCGCGGACATATTCGGTCCGCATTCGGCTCGCATCAAGCGAGCAGTAGCAGGCGAAGCTGCTCTCACAGCTCGCCAACCGATAGCTGGGCGACGCTGCCCGCAAGGCGCAGCTCGCCCCACTGCGGGCATATCCGGCCCGCCGCCGCCTTGCTTTGTGCAGGCGACACAGCAGGCGATGCTGCTCTCACGGCTCGCCAACCGATAGATGGGTGACGCTGCCCGCAAGGCGCAGCTCACCCCACCGCGGACATATTCGGTCCGCATTCGGCTCGCATCAAGCGAGCAGTAGCCGGCGATGCTCCCACAGCTCGCCAACATAGCGAGTGATGCTGCCCGCAAGGCGCAGCTCACCCCACCGCGGACATATTCGGTCCGCATTCGGCTCGCATCAAGCGAGCAGTAGTAGGCGATGCTGCTCACGCAGCTCGCCAACATAGCGGGCGATGCTGCCCACGGGCGCAGCTAGCCCCCATTGCGGGCATATTCGGCCCGCCACCGCCTTGCTTTGAGCAGGCGATACAGCAGGCAATGCTGCCTACACAGCTTGCCACCGCAGCAGGCGATGCTGCGCGCACTCGCAGCTCGCACAGACAGCGGGCCATCCGGCCCACAGCTCGCTCATTTGCGAGAACCTACGCAACAGCCTTGCGAATGCAGGCGACCCACAGCAGGGAAGCGGCAGACCGGCGACTGCACAGCTGCGTCGAGCACCGGCATCGAGCACCGGCGCCGCGCAGCGGGCGACGTGGCTACAGGCGTCGCTCACCGGGTTTCTGCAGCGCCGCGACGTCATCGCACCGAGTCATCGCTGCACTGCACGGCGGGAGAGATGTTCGCGACGATGCGTCTTAGCTACATAGTATAGTGTTCGCGACGATGCGTCTTAGCTACATAGTATAGATAGATTTAGGTAGCTATAGTAGTACATAGAACGTTACAACAAATAAAAACACGACTACATAGTATAGGTAGTTATAGGTAGTTAGTTAGTACATAGAATGCTGTAACAAATAAAGCTGCATAGTATAGATAGTTATAGGTAGCTATAGTTGATACATAGTTTGTTATTGAAATAAAACATTCGTTACAGTCGTTTGCTCTCAAGAGGCAGTATATAAGCCCTTGGAGCCTTTATTTCTCCCAAGTAAATAGAATATAGTTAGGTAGGGTATCCTATCCCTTACACATAACAGTAAACACATGGTAACCCTGGTAATCGAAGGTATATAAAGGTAATCAAGGTATATAAAGGTACATAAAGGTGATCGGTGGTATATAAGGTAATCGAGGTATATACACACACAGACAGACATACATAGGTAAATAGAAAGGGCTTGGTAATTTGAGACTTGAAATATTAGGTCAAAGGTAGTCGCATAGCTAAAAGCGACACTGACCAATCACAGAGCAGGAGGGTGCTGGTACGTGATTGGTCAATGGTTTTTGATGAATAGCCCTGGTGAAGGTATGCACAAAAATAAAACACTTTGCATCTACCCTCTTCCTTTCCCGAAAATACAAGTCTAGATTCTAGACTTCTAAATGTCTGAAATAGAACCGCCTTGAAAAATCCTTTCAGGGGATATATAGATGTTTATAGTGTATGCAGGCATAAAGCCGTAATTAAGGATTTAATAAAACTGTTTATTTTTATCCCCCTGAAATATATACGCTTATAGAGTTGCAACCCCTTGAGTGACAGGGTTGAAACATATGTAGTTTTGTAGAGGGTTGTCGTATCTATAGAGATACATATAGCTGTATAGCCCTCCTAGCATAGTTTTACGGTAAATTCACCCCAAGTAGGTAATAGCTTCGTGCCTACAATAGTTTTGTATAGTTTTCGGCATCCCACCCCTACATGGAGGGGGATGAAGGGGTGAATTCGTCTCCGCTGTATGGAGCTTACCGAGGGCTATCCATAAAGGTACGACAACCCCTACTCACATAGACCTAAGCCTAGATATAGCCTAAATTCTAGGATAGACATAGTGAAAATTAGTGTTAATAAACTTCATCACACACGGTGATTTTTTGGGTGTCGATACGGTACAGTTACGCCGTACAATAGTAACATAGGAAGTTTATTAAATTTGTAGTCATTGTCAAGATAATTTGGATTTATACCTAAATGTAGAATCATATAGTCGCGAATTTCACCCTTCAAGTCGCTAAGTGAATAGTGAACAAGTTAAATAGTGTTTTATTGTGACTTTATTGGTAAGCCCTCAATACCTACCCCTATATATTGTGTGAATAACAGCAAGTATAGCAAGTACTCAGCTAAGGGTTGCATCTTCATGGCCCGTAGCTTATAGACGGAGCGTCAACGCGTCTGGATCATTTATACCTAGGTGGGTTGTCACCATACAGTCCACTTTTGAAGAATAGGATAACCTACCCTGGCCACCCTACAGTCCAGTCGATCACGTCCGCCCCGTACAAAAGGGTCATGCGGCTTGGCCGAACATAAGGTTGTTCTGGACAGATTGTACGACCAAATTGTTGGAATACTTTGTGCGGCGGCTAGGCAATCTAAACTGACAGGGGAGGGGGGACCGAGGCGGGGTAGGCGCGTATGTGGGTGGAACAAATATGTGAAAGACGCTCACAGAGAGGCCAGGTTTAGTTTTCAAACATGGAAACATAACAATCGTCCCTCTTCAGGTCCTATCTATGATGAAATGTGTAAGAAGCGAAAATCTTTTAAAGGAAGACTGAAATATTGTCAGAATAACGCGGAACAGCTTATTATGGATAGGTTAGCTGAACAGCGAGCTACGAAAAATTTTGGTAAATTTTGGAAGTCCACAAATAAGTTGGATGCGAAAGCGGGTCGCTCTGTGAGTGTTGGAAGGATGGCTGAACCCAGGGACATTGCAAATATGTTTAAAGAACATTTTATAGTTCAATCCCCACTCGGTCCTTCATTCCTGGTGAGCGATTCTGGGCCCAGTAGTCGTGAAGGGAGACCTCTGATACTTTTCTCAGCTAAACAAGTAAGCAAAATCATCAACAATATGAGTCGAGGGAAATCTCCAGGACATGACGGGCTCAGCATCGAGCACCTGAAGCACGCAGGTGTCCATCTGCCGAGAGTTCTGTCTATGTTCTTCACAATGTGTATTAGTCATGCATACTTGCCTGCTGATCTAATGAAGATCATTGTGGTTCCCATTGTGAAGAACAAAACAGGTGACATCTCGGACAAATGTAACTACCGTCCTATTTCTCTCGCTACAATAATAGCAAAGGTGTTGGACGGTATGCTTGATTCTTATTTAAATGATTATATACATCTTCAAGACGCGCAGTTCGGGTTTCCATCCGGACTATCAACCGAAAGTGCAATCTTATGCCTCAAGCATACGGTTCAATATTACGTAGATCGCAAGACGCCGCCGCCGCCGATACGCCTGTTTCCTTGATCTCTCCAGAGCATTCGATCTTGTCTCGTATGATGTGCTCTGGGGGAAGATGAGAGACAGAGGTATACCGGTGGAAATATGTCGTATTTTCCAGTATTGGTATGGCAACCAAACCAATGAGGTGAAATGGGACGGTACACTCTGTGAGCCGTATGGGTTGGAGTGTGGGGTGAGACAGGGAGGTCTGACATCCCCCCTGCTCTTCAACATCTACGTAGATGACCTCATAGCGGAACTCAGCAGCATGCGTGTCGGATGCAGCGTTGGTGGAGTTAGAATTAACAACATCAGCTATGCAGACGATATGGTGCTGCTGGGTCCGTCAGCAGGGGCAATCGGAGAGCTACTTAAGGTGTGTGAAACCTACGCTGCCGCGCATGGTTTCATTTATAATGTAAAAAAATGTGAATGCATGGTCTTTAAGGTCGGTAGCAAATGCCGTGAGGATGGACCTGATCTGTGTATTAACGGATCAAAAATAAAAAGGGTATCTACCTTTAAATACCTAGGTCATTTTCTTGCTGACGACCTTAAAGACGATGCAGACATTGAGAGGGAGCGGAGGGCTCATAAATATTATAAGTATACGCCTAGAAAACTGCGAGTCGATGACGAGTTATGTAAGCCAAATAATCGAAACTTCTCAAAAATTGATGGCACGGGTTTTGAGATCAACGACCAATGGATGGGATCACTTATGTTAGCCGGGTTACCAGAAAAGTTTGGTCCTATGCTGATGGCAATCGAACATTCAGACATCGAAATAACTGCGGATGCAATTAAGACGAAGTTACTAGATATGAGTGCAGATTTGGAGGTAAAGTCGGAAAGTGCATGTGCCGCCAGAAATTGTCAAAAAGACCAAAGACAAGGTCGTTATGTTGGTGATGCGGGAACGTCATCTGTCAATGCCAGTGGAAATAAGAAAAATATGGCGCGTAAAATAATCCGGTGTTATAAATGCAAACAGATAGGTCATTTTAAAAATCAATGTCCGGGTGCTGATAACACGAAGACAAATGCATTTAGTGCAGTATTTCTAACAAAAGATTTCAGTCAGTCAGACTGGCACTTAGATTCCGGTGCAAGCACACATATGTATAGTATCGAACGTGAACTTATTGACAAATACTTGTTATGAACCTAAGATTAAAGAGATAATTGTTGCGAATCAAACTGTCGTGCAAGTATGCACGACAGTTTGATTCGCAACAATTATCAAGCAATTAGCAAGTCTCCGGAGTATAATACTTTATGCTCCGGAGACTTGCAGCTCATCACACGTATTGGAGACAAAGAGTATACAATTGATGTAAACAATGTTTTGTGTGTGCCTAACCTCACTACGAATTTACTATCAGTGAGTAGGATCATTGCTAATGACAATAGAATACAGTTTTAAAAGCATGAATGTTTAATTTACAACTCGCAGAATGATTGTATTATGAGGCGAGGCGTGTCTGAAAAATGGTGTATACAAATTAAATGTTGTGAGCTCGAAAAAACTCTTAGTAATTGCAGTAAAAGTCTCAAGTACTACTTGGCATAGAAGATTAGTTCATATTAATGCTAATGACTTTATTAAATTGAAAAATGGAGCAGTTGAAGGTGTTAGTTTTGATGGAAGATTTTTTTTTTTATATCTTTATTATTTTAATTTGGGGTTTTTATCCCAATGGATAGTGTTATTTTCAATAAACTTGAAAATATGTTTTAAAATGTCGTAAGCTATCGATGTACCTCTGAAGCCAGAGGCGCATCGAGCTACGTGGTGCAATGCACTTTTGCTGTCCGTAAATATAACAACCTTATGAAATTTTTTCTCTAATGCATAAGACATGGCTTTCAAAATTGCAATTAGTTCCAAAGTCATGACGGATACATCTGACATTATTTTAAAACCTACTCTGTAATTACAACTTGGATCGTAAAATGCTGCACCTAAACCATGAGCGCCCTTGGACCCATCAGAATACAATTTCTGCCATCCATGATAGTTAGTATTCAATTCTCTCACAACTTCATTAACTAAAGTATTAGGCTCGTATCTTGATTTAGCTAGTGATATACATTCTAAACCCATAACTAAGCATTTATGAAAATCAATAGCTGATAACCAAATATCGAAAGTAAACATTGTAAGAGTATCCACAGAAATATATATATATATCAGTCCCGTCGTAGGCCTAGTGGCTTGCGGTCGTATTAACGGAAACCTATCTACTTAAATAAGAATTTGTCCAGTGTATCTCAAACTTTGTGCGACTATACATTAATTGCAAGATGGAATCACAGAAGTGCGGTTCCTGCGACGAGCAGCTGACGGAGGGTGCAAAATGTACAGTCTGCAACCAGTCACTACACTACCACTGTGCCGGTATTACCGAGGGTGGCTATCGTAAGCTGGGTGACAGGAAGCTCTCGTGGCGTTGTCATAAGTGCAGACAGCTAAGTGTTGGTGCTGCTCAACTACCTAGTTCACCAAGGTCACCGATATCCGAATCTGACTCTGCTGTTCTAATGGAGATTCGAGCCTTGGCAGCAAAATTGACCCCTCTCGAAGGGTTGAAGAATGAAATGTCAACTCTGCGAGTTGAATTTGCCGATATGAAAAGCACGTTTCAGACGCAATTCGATGATATAATAAAAACATTCGGTGGTAAAATTGAAAACATGGAACTACGAATTGCGCAGTTGGAGGAGGTGAAGGTTCAAGTTGATGAGCTCCGGGCTAGATTGGACAAACTAGATGATGAGACAGAGAGTAAGGATCAGTGGTTGCGTTTAAATAATGTTGAGGTCAAAGGGATACCGCAGTCTAAAAATGAAAATTTATTTGAAGTGGTGGCCAAGATTGGTCAAAAGATTAACTATCCCATTTCAAAAACTCAAATAAATTTCCTCGCACGAGTACCTACGCGTGAAAAGGAACATATAAAACCAATCATTGTTGGATTTTGCAACCGCTACGTAAAAGAAGATTTTATAGCTGCAGCTAGATATGAATCCAAAACAACTAGTCTGATAACTAGTCATATTGGTTTGTCTGGTAACGGTAAAATATTTATTAATGACCATTTAACATTGAAAAATAAATTGTTATTATCGAAGACTAAGAAAGCTGCCAGTGAAATGGATTTTCGGTATGTGTGGGTGAAACACGCCAAAATACACGCAAGAAAAACAGATACATCCCCAGTGCTGATAATCAAAACGGAAAAAGATCTTGGCAAAATAGTGTGATCTGTTACGAATTACTGTCAACGTCTCATTTTAACTTACATCTTAATGTTTACTTTAATTTTTTGCAAATGTTTACATTTTACCATGTATTAATGTCACTACAGTTTGAGAACCAAAGAAAACAGCGTGCTAATTACGTTTTCCTAATAACACGGTGTATCGACACACTGTGTCTAAGTAAGTTTTTATTTCTTTCGTTTTATAATGATGTCTCGTGTTTATCGAATAGCGACCTTATGTTGTGCTTAGTGGGATTGCAATTACTTTTTTATTTTTTTATTTTTTATTATATATTACCCCCCCCGCTCCGACCGTCGCCGCGAGCAGTCGTGTTTTTGTTCGCTCCTCAACTTTTAATGTTTAAAAAACGTCTAATACTAATTACGGAACTTTAAATTATAAAATCGCTTGGACAAACAAATTGTGTAAACAATAAACCAGTGTGAAGTTAAATCTCTTCATAAATGTCTCGTGTAAAAGTGGATTAAAACAGTTTTAAAACAAACGTGTCGTGTTGCGAATTAACTGTGACTTGCAAAAGTGAAAGGAACTGTGACCTCTGGGTCATTGACCTCCGCACGTTGGCTACTTAAGTCAACCAAACGTAGGCGTATTTCAACTAATTTATCGTAAGCGACCGTGGCAAATTAATCGTCGTGGCTCCTTCCAACAACGAACGTGCCGTCTCGAGTTCGATCCTAGCAGGACTACAAAAATACTTTTTGTTTTTGGCTTGCTTTCTGCCACTTTTTTCCGCTTGGTGTGAAGAACCTCTTCGCAGCCCCTGGACCTTGAGCCATTGCAGCTTTCTACCACTTTTTTCCGCTTGCGTGAGAGTGCTTTTACGTGCTTACATTCTGGTCTGGTGTACCGAAAACGGTACGGTAGAACAACAAAAACAACAATGCCCCGTATGCACCGCTCGCCTCCAACAAGCGCGCCAAAGGTGATTTCGGTCATGTCCGACTCAGAAATTGTCAACAGTCCCAGTGAAGGTAATGTCAACTCTGCGTCGCGCTCTTACAAGCGACCTCGAGCATGCTTCTCTCCGGGTACCGAATTTCAAGATTTTAAAACCGAGATCAAACAGATGCTGAAATTATGGCAAGAAGACCAACAAGCCATCCTAACCAAATTTTGCGATAGCCAAACGTCTTCTCTAAACAAGTTAGCGTCAGAGGTTGCCGAGATTAAGCGGCAAAATTTGAAAATACAAAAGTTCAACGTCGAATTTGAAAAGACTCTTAGTTTTATTAGTCAGCAATACGACGACATGATAAAACAAATCGACACCCTACAGAAAGAGAAGCAAGCATTCGGAGAAACTGTGCGGGCACTGGAAACAAAAATTAATGACCTTCAGCGTCTATCTCGGCCATCCAGCATCGAAATCCGGAATATACCTGCCAAGGAAAACGAGGAAGCACCGGATCTCTATACTATTATGGGTAAGGTGGGTTCTACAGTTGATGTTATGCTTAATGGCACACATTTGCGTGACATATACCGGCTCCCGGGAAAACTGGGCACCGTCAGACCAATCGTGGCGGAGTTTTCAAGTGTCTCGATTAAAAACGAAGTACTGGCCGCAGTCCGCAACTACAATAAAAAGCACCCAAATGATGGCCGCCTCAGCACAGAAAGCATTGGTTTGGCCGGCGAACGTCGACCAATTTATATATCCGAGCACCTTCCTGCCAGCTCGAAAAAGCTCTTCTTTGCTGCTAAAGAATTCGCGAAAAACAAAGGCTACGCATTTTGTTGGATTAGTAACGGAAACGTATTCCTAAGAAGAATCGCAGGAGCCAAGCAAGTACTCGTTAAATCGGAGCAAACCCTTCTAGAACTACAGGAACGAGAAACTCAATGACTGTACATCTTGCTCATACGCGAGTCTTCATTACTTTTGCAAGGTCATTTATTTTTTTATCCTATGATTATCAAAACTAAAATATTTTCTTATGTCAAATTGTATAAAACGTGCAACGGTGCAAATAATGTTTTTAACCAACCTCAAAAAAAGGAGGTTCTTGTAGCTAAATCAAACAGCAAATCAGGGTGTTATGTAACCACGCTACACTGTTACTGGGCTAAACAGTCTACAATAACTAATCCAACACATACACTTCCTTTCCTTCCAAGATCAACATCATTACACTACCACAAAGCACTCGTACCAAACAACAACCTCACAACATCATACTGCGGCGTGGTAGTTCCCATATGTCACTTTGGACCTGTGTATATTTATTGCCATTGTGCATTTGTCAAATCTCAGTAGTCAGCCTGTAAGTACTACGATATCAAAAATGAATAATTTAATAGAAATATCTAATGACCTTGACGAATTATCTGTCGCACTATCATCATATGGTACAGTTGAGTCCTTTTCCAATAAAATACCTCATCTAAACCCATTCAAAATCATATGTCAGAATATAAGAAGTATTAATCGTAATTTGCCTAGTTTCATGACACTTATGGAAAGATCACAAATTGACTGGGACTTAATCGTACTAACGGAATGTTGGCTTCCACGTACTCATTCCATTCCCCAACTACAGGGTTACGAATATCTGAGCACACTTAATAACCTGATACAAAATGAAGGAGTGGTTGTCTACCACAAGCCAACGATGCAACTAAAATCAGAAGAACCTATTGTTATGGATGCCAATTGTCTTATGTTAGAAATCAACGAAAACACCATTGTTCTTGCTATTTACAGACCAGCTGGTTACAGAAACACAGCTAAATTTATAGAGTCCCTAAATGCAATTTTAATTAAATATTCAGCCTATACAAATATTATACTAGTAGGAGATATTAATATCAACATAACACCTCATAATACTGACTGCAATTCGTCTTCATATTTAAACTTGTTAGCCTCACATGGTATGCTACCAGCACACACACACCCTACCCATAATGTGACATGTCTAGACCATATTATGCTTAAGACAAGGCTACCTGCTTATGCTTATGTAGCGGAAAGCTCTATAACAGACCATGACTGTTTATTCCTCACAATCAAGCTTAATCCCCGGAGCCGAAAGCTATGTTCAAAAACAATAAAAAAAATAAACTATTGCACTTTGGACAATGATATAAGCTTAATGGACTTTACCCCTATTTTTAGCGACAGCGACGTCAATTCAGCCACAAATTATTTTATTGATACTTTGAATCGGGTAATTGCAAAAAATACTTCTACGACTAAGATACCGAATAGGAAAATTATTCAAAAACCTTGGATTACTAGTGGATTGTTGAGATGTGTGAGGAACCGCGACAGTATGCATCAGAAACTCAAACAACTCAAAAAACAAGATCTACACAATGAGGTACTTGAAATGACCTATAAAAGATATAGGAATTTCTGTAATGATCTTTTAAAAAAAAATAAAGTAGAATATGAGAGATCAGAAATCAGTAGTGCTGTCTCTATCAGCAATAAAAAACTTTGGGAAACAATAAAAACAGTTACAAACACGAAAAAACACAAGGATGTCCCCATTGAACTACTATCTGAAAGCAACCCACACAGAGACATAAACGTTGTCAACTCATTTTTTGCAAACATGGGGAAAAAACTTGCTGAGGACATACCACCGTGCAATAATCATCAATTCCGCAAATCATTTGCGAAGACCTTTTCCACAAAATCATTTGTTCTCCTTCCTACCAATGTATCTGAGGTCGAACAGGTCATCCTGGGCCTGAGAGACGATTGTGCCATGGGTCGCGACAATATCCCTGCCATTTTTCTAAAGCGTTACAGAGAGACTGTTCTGCCGCCTCTGACTTACATCTGTAATTTGGCTTTCACTACTGGTGTTTTCCCAGACTCTCTTAAACTCGCCGAGATCCACCCAATACATAAGGGGGGGGACAGGAGCTGTGTCAATAACTTCAGACCAATATCCATTCTGCCAACGCTCTCTAAAATACTGGAAAGGTTGATGAACAAAAGGTTAACAAAATACCTCGAGACAAACAAGCTATTATCACCTTCGCAGTTTGGTTTCCGTTCCGGTAGGTCAACTAGTGATGCTGTCCAAGAACTTGTGAACTTTGTATCAACTAATCTCGATGGTAAACAAAAGGTACTAACAATCTTTCTGGACTTGGAGCAAAAGCTTTTGACACAGTTTCTGCCCCACTACTTTTGGAGAAACTGGAAGGGCTGGGAATTAGAGGAACTCAGTTAAAGTTGTTCTCCGACTATCTCACAAATCGCTTGCAGCGTGTAAAAATAGGTGATATGTGCAGTGATGATCTTGCCGTCACATATGGGGTACCACAGGGCAGTATCCTTGGTCCAACATTGTTTTTGACATTTATAAATGACCTCTGCAACCTCAAACTGCGTGGCGGCAGGATCGTCACTTTTGCGGATGATACAGCGCTTCTTTTTCATGCTGACTCTTGGGAAGAAGTATATTCAAACGCTCAACTGGGTTTTGACATAGTTAAGGAGTGGTTAAAAAACAATAAGCTAACCCTTAATATTTCTAAAACTATGTATATTCCATTCTCTATAAATAATAACGAAATTTCTAGTAGTACAGAATTTTCAGTAGTTTCCCATACTTGCTCTTACCGGAAGGACAACATTTGCTCATGTCCGACTCTTAAGAAAACAGATGCTATCAAATATTTAGGTGTTCAGATTGATAGTGCGCTTAGTTTTCAGTTACATATAGATGCCCTTACAGCCAGAACGCGAAAATTAATGTTCGTCTTCAAAAGTTTACGTCGAGTGGCAGAAACTAAGACTATTGACACAATTTACTTTGCGTTAGTGCAATCAATTCTGTCATATTGCATAACGGCATGGGGTGGTGTAGCAAAAACTACTTTGCTAAAGTTGGAGAGAGCTCAGAGGGCCATCTTAAAAGTTAGTCGTAATCTTTCCTTTCTCTTTCCAACGAAAGAACTTTATCAGCAATGCAATGTACTGACTGTGCGACAATTATTCATCTTGAACACAATTACTCGTAAGCACACTTGCATTCCATACAATCCAGATAACATCCGTAACAAGAGACGCAAACATACAGTCTGTAAATCCATGTCTTTTAGAACCAGGTTCAGTCGTAGATTCTATTGTTTCCTTGGTGATTACCTGTATAATAAAATAAACAAAGCTATTTCCATCTACACGTTGACAAAAATTAAATGTAAAATGAAGGTCCAAAAATGGCTTCAATCTCTCGATTATGAAGCAACAGAGAAACTCTTAGAGGTTATCTCGTAGAAGCATTACGCCCCACTAAACACTTTACACTGATGTACACGAACTGTTTCAACCTTTGCACCCAAACCTAAGAGATTGCTACACAAAGTTGCGCACCCAACGTTCTTTCCTATATGTATTATTAATAATACGTTAAAATTGATGACCTATTTTATTTTTGTATAAAGACATAAATATCGCTCTTTGAAAATTTACCTACAGTAGCAACTTATCCGGGTAGTTTGGGAGGCCTGGAGCCCTGTAACACAGGTTTTCCTAGTACAGGCTCCAGTCTCCACAGCATCAATGTTGTAACACCAATCGATACAAACATGATTGTACTGTATTTTAGAAATTAGTTTAATGCATTATGTGTGGAGAAAAATAAACGATATTATTATTATTATTATTATTATTATTATTAATTACGGTGCTGTTCGGCTCAACGTATGACTAATTACCTCGGACCGCTCGTTTTTTGCTACCTGAACCCACCTTTTGTTTCTATCTACACGCCAATAGACTTTCTAAATTCAAAGTTATTATTTTGTAGACACTGTGTCATCTTGCTGAGCTCATTTCGTTCGTATAGTTTATTCACTTCCACCCACATAAGTAGTTTGTGTTTTACAATTAATCGTAATTTGTCAATCATAGTTTTTTATATTAATAAAACGTAATGTCCGCGTTTAATATTTACTACCAGAATGTACGTGGTTTACGTACAAAAACAAATAATCTGTTCCATAATGTGAGTCTTAATTCATATGATATCATAGTGTTAGCGTCTGTATTCTATATTACACCTTTTTATTTATTATCTGGCAACATTTCATTTCACAACTTGTCAGACTTCACTGTTTATTAACTGGCAACGCCGAATCGCTCTTATTGGACCATGGTTTCAATTGGCGCATAGCTAACCAATCAGAGCGACACAGGCGTTGTGGCGGGAATTTGGAGTTGTGGAGAACGATGTCTAGTCTTCGGTATTCAGTCTATCGTCAAACGGTCTCGAGTGAACATTAAAGGAAATACTGTACGCGTTTACTTGGTGTTAATTTTAAGGTAATAATGTATTTATCCTTATGCTATTTTTACTGTGAAATATTTGGTAATGTGATGTGTTTTGGTATTACGAAGTAAATATGTTTTCTGAACTGCTTTTGGAGTCTTTTCATTTACATTTCAGAACTGGGATCAGCGGATTTAATAAAAGTTTTTTTCCGTTAATCCCGCCCACGTTTATTAGACTTTATGTTTTATTTTATTTTTTTTGCTCATACCCTCAACATACACTGTAAAGGAAAAGCTCCATAAAGCGTTGTAATGTGATAAATTTCAACGAGTCTCGTAAGTACCATTTTAAGCTATTGGTAATTGAAAGTATTTTAACTGTCACAAGAGACTCCATCATGTTTAAGATACCTACTTCAGGGAACTGATATGCTGTGTTTTACTTTAAAAGTTGATAAATACCCTGTAAAAGCATGCATACCAGTTTTTTTTAAATTGTTAGGTTATGTTTGAAATCGTTATCTGGTGGTCTGTTGCATCTTGCTGAGGCACTCCTACGGAGATGTAACGGACTATTTTAACCATGTATCCTATTTTGCCGGGGCGACACTCTGGAAATGGGATGCATGCATCTTTAATTGTTAGGTTATGTTTAAAATCGTTGTATAGTGGTCTGTTACATCATGCCGAGGCACTCCTACGGAGATGTAACGGACTATTTTGAGCATGTATCCCATATTGCCAGGGCAACTCTCTGGATAAGCGGTACAGGCTTTTCTTATGCACTCAATACAATTATTGACTTGATTTACTGAGCTAGACATATTATATATTGCCCGGGTACCTACTCCCGTGGATATATAATGTGTTATAAAACATGTATTTCATTTCGCCAGGGCTACACTCTGGAAATGCGATGCTTGTTTGGGGCGATGAATATTTTACTTTGATCATGGAATGGATTAATCTACATACCACCATAAGAATAACGATAAAAATTAAAAGTTAAATACATTTTAATTAATCTTAATCACAATTACAGATGATGAATTCATCGCCTGCGGGCAGTGGTAATGGACGTCGCTGCAATAACGAGGATGAGCCGATAAGTGTGGACCATAATGAAGGCCCACGGCGGACTCCGCAGCGACGCCAAGTTCATCAAAGTGAGGGAGCGGAAGGGAGTCTGGATATCAGGCAAGTCCGCAAACGCTTAATAATTGATTCTGATAATGAGAGTGAGGGAGCGGAAGGGAGTCTGGTCGCAAACAGGCAAAGCCGCAAGCACTCTCTTTTAAAGCCAAACTATAATAAAAACGTTAATAACCGGCGATCAAGAAGAGATGGTAGCGAACGCGATCGTAGAAGGGACCGACATCGCGACGATTCTGTCTATAAAGGTCGTGTTAGAACTCGACTTCGTGATGATTCTAGTGATTATTATCATAATAGGAAACGGTTTCGTGACAACTCATCTGATGATGAAATCCGGGTTACGAGGGTAGGACGACATCGTTATCGCAGCAGTAGTAGTGGTTAGCTACCACTCAACACTCCAACTAGACGCTTATTGAAGCGAAGACGAACTCGTTCTCCCTCACGTCAAACAAAACATGAAATGGCGGAAGTTGAGATGCCTGATGCCACTCATAGCATCTTAAATAAATTCCTGAATGTCCTAAACAATGTGAAGGGACAATCGACCTCTAAGCTTTCTTTGACAAACGTGATTCCGGAGTTCGATCCTTTATCTACCGAACAAACTATAGTAACGTGGTTAACTAAAGTCGAGGAAGCCGCGGAGATTTATAATTGGGATGAACGCGAAACAATTCATTTTGCTCTACCGAAACTCGTTGGACTTGCTCAGACATGGTATAAAGGCCTGAGCACGATGCTTTACTCGTGGACGGAATGGAAAAGGAAGCTTATCGAGTCTTTCCCTTGTAGGTACGACTATGCGGAACTACTAACCCAGATGTTGGCCAAGCGTGTGCGTTACGGCGAATCCCTTGAACAGTATTACTACGCTAAGATAAATCTCCTGAACCGATGTAGTATTGTAGGTCGAAAAGCAGTTGATTGCTTATTACACGGCGTAGATGATAGGGCGGTGCGGATAGGAGCACAAGCGGATAGGTTTCGTGCACCTGAAGATGTGCTTAGATATTTTAAAACTGTTAAGCCAGGCACTAGCAGAGAAACCGCAGATAGGCCCGGACAAGATAAAAGGAACTCTTTGTCAAACAACAATCGCAACACATCTGACGTGAATAAGAGATCCACTTTTGTCATTAAATGTCACAATTGTAGCGAAGAAGGACACAAGAGTTTTAAATGCAATAAGCCACTAACGAAATGCACTCTGTGTAATCGCGAAGGCCATTTAGATTTGTATTGTAGATCTAAGCGGCTCGCTATCCAAAACACTGAACTTCGTGGTAGTGAAGTTAAAAATGAAAAACAGGTTGCTCTAGTAGACTATACAGATGATACTAATCAGAAATATATCCTCGAAATATTTGTGAATGATCAGCCAATCAATTGTCAAGTCGACTTAGGGAGCCAGTGTACCTTGATTAGGGAATCGGAAGCAAAGCGTTTGAAGCTGAACACAAGCTCGGACCAATTACCAGTCTTGCGAGGTATAGGTGGCCTTCACATAGGACCACTGGGAAAATGTAATGCAGACGTAACTGTCCAAGGGATAAAAGAGAATATAGAGATTCTCATTGTTGAAGACGCCGCTTTGAAACACCCGGCCCTCCTAGGTCATACGTTCACGGAAAAACCTGGTATTACAATCGTAAAGACCCCTAACGAAGTAGTGTTCGAACAGGATTATAATCAGAGGATATTCCTCATGACTCAAGGTGACGTAGTAATTGCTCCAAAACAATTAACTATGATACTTGTGAAGTCACGAAGTAGTATTACTGGCTTCGTGTATGTGAACGGCTCCGTCAGAGGCACCACAGGTAAAGAACACTATTTACTCCCGGGCGAGTATAAATTACACGGTGGTTTTGGTAACTTGCTGCTACAAAACTTCTCTGATAATTCGGTCTGTCTAAAACAGGGGTCTTTACTGATGCGTGCTATCCCCATCATGTACGAACAAAATGTATACTCTGTAACTTTCGATGATAAATCCCTGGATGAGTCTGTACAGTGCGGTAGCACCATCACTTCAGAGCAGAAACTCGAGCTCCAAAGATTATTATCGAAATTCAAAGAGTGTTTTTCCTCTGGTCTTAAAGATCTTGGTTTCACAATGGCAACAGAGATGGTCATAGAACTTAACGATACAGAGCCAGTCGTATACAGGCCATATCGAATGTCCTACGGCGAAAGAACTCTGGTAAGAGATATGGTTCAGGAGATGATGGATGCGGGCATTGTAACAGAATCCACTTCGCCATATGCGAGTCCAATCGTGCTGGTCAAGAAAAAAACCGGAGAGAAACGCTTATGTGTAGATTATAGAGCTTTAAATAAACGCACAAAAAAAGATCACTACCCCTTACCTCTAATAGACGACCAGCTCGATAGGCTTGCAGGGAATAAACTGTTCATATCTTTAGATCTAGCGTCTGGTTATTACCAAATTCCTATTGAAAAGAACTCGCAAGATAAAACCGCATTCGTGACACCCGATGGCCAGTTTCAGTATACACGAATGCCTTTTGGACTGGTGAATGCACCATCTGTTTTCCAAAGAACGATCAATAAGATCCTCTCTGAAGCCAAAATAAAGTACGCTCTCGTCTATATGGATGATGTTTTGATCCCAGCACGGTCTTTTGACGAAGGTCTCTGTAGGCTCGAAGAAGTACTTTCCCTTTTAAAACAAGATGGTCTTACTCTCAAACTATCCAAATGCAACTTTTTCATGGATAGCATCGATTTTTTGGGTTTTCAAATCAATGCTGATGGTATTAAGCCCGGCGAAAGGAAAACCGAAGCCGTTTCGAAGTTTCGTACACCCAAGAACCAACGTGAACTACAGCAGTTCATTGGCCTGGCAAGCTTCTTCAGAAGGTTTGTTAAAGGATTTGCTACAATCGCAAAGCCTCTAACAGATCTTCTTCAAAAGAAGACCACCTGGAAGTGGGGGCCTGAACAAGTGAATGCGTTTGAAATAATTAAGTCAACACTGGTACAGAGGCCCTTACTCGCTCTTTATGACCCAACACGCGAAACCGAGGTACATACGGACGCTAGTAAACACGGGATAGGAGGAATTTTATTGCAGAAGGATGATGGTGGTCATTTGAGGCCAGTCTCCTATTTTAGCAGGAAAACTACTCCCGATGAACAAAAACTCCACTCATTTGAGTTGGAGACGCTTGCAGTTGTAGCCTCCCTCAACAGATTCCGTGTCTATCTGATAGGTGTTCCATTTAAAATACTGACAGATTGTAACGCGTTGCGAACAACTCTATCAAAAAGGGACCTTATACCTCGCATAGCGCGATGGTGGGTTCAATTTCAGGAATTTAACTGCGAGATTGAATATCGTCCTGGGTATCGTATGTCCCATGCGGATGCACTCAGTAGGAACCCGGTAGGAAAAGCTAAGGACGATTCGCACGTATTAGACGTATTAACATTAGGTACGGACGATTGGATAGCTACAGTACAGAGTAATGATGATGAAATAGCACGTATAAAAGAGATTTTGAATGACCCTAAATCGGAGCAGATGCTAGATGTTATAAAAAACTATAAATTGAAAAACCGCAAAGTTTATCGAATTGTAGGCAAAGAAGAAAATGATTTAAGGTGGGTGGTACCAAAGGGGGTAAGGTGGCAAATAGCCAAAATAAATCATGATGACCTGGGCCACTTCGGCTTTGACAAGACCTTTGCACGAATTCAGCAAATCTATTGGTTCCCCAAAATGCGCCGGTTTATAAAAAAATATATCAAGTCGTGTTTAGAGTGTGCACGAAGTAAGGACCATACAGGGAAAGTTCAAGGTGAACTACACCCGATCCCTAAAGTTGAAACTCCGTTTCATACAATTCACGCAGACCATCTAGGACCATTTGTGAAGAGCAAAAAGGGCAATTGCTACCTATTGGTAATTATGGATGGATTCACAAAATACATAAATATTAAGCCAGTCAGAAACACTAAAACTTCTACCTCAATAAAAGCCCTTAAAGAGCATATTAGTTACTTTGGGGCACCGTCTAGGCTAATAACCGATAGAGGCACTTCTTTTACCAGTAACAGCTTTCGCGCATTTGTCAAATCAATGGGTATCAAGCACATACTTAATGCCGTAGCCACACCTCGAGCAAACGGACAATGCGAACGTTACAATCGGACAATCTTAAGTGCACTCACCTCTAAAACAGACAATAAAGACGATAAGAATTGGGATGATTATATTCTGGATATACAGATTGGTTTGAACACTACTGTTCACAAGACTACTGGAAAAAGCCCTTCGGAACTACTTCTTGGTTTCAACATACGCAGTAGCTCCGAAAATGCTCTAAGCGATGTTATAGACGATGTTAGAGAATTTTCCACAAATAATTTGGGCCAGATGCGATCCAAAGCAGGTACACGCATTGCCGAACAACAGGTAAAAGACAAAATCCGATATGATACTAGACATAAGCGCGCTTACAAATATAACTCGGGTGATTTAGTTAGCATAAAGCGAGAGGTGCCAAGCGATGGCAAATCAAAAAAACTAGCGGCAAAATTTCAGGGTCCGTACCGAGTTTTGAAAGTACTGCCTAACGATAGGTTTTTAATAGAAGATACGCCGTTAACCCGCAATCATGGCCAACGTCGATATGAAAATGTAATAGCGATAGATAGAATCAAGCCGTGGCTCGTTTTTGACAGAAATTATGACTCTATAGAGTCAGACTCTGAAGACAATGCTAATCAGGACTGTAACGAACCTACCAACTAGCACCATATGTTAATATATAGATCGGAGTAGATTTATTTATGAAATGTAATAAATCATTGAATATTTAATAAAGTAAAGTATGTACAACGCATTAATGTAATATTTAAGATAATATTATTAGAATTAATATCATACTAATATTATGCAATGTTTACATAATAATAAGTATAACTTAGCTATAATAAGAATACCACAAAATAATTGTTCGCTAATGTCAGTTTGATTTAAGGTCCTGGTATTTAAATATAAAGCTGTCAACTAGGTTATCAAATTAATTAAAATTGTTTATGTAAATCTGACGAATCTTATATAATAAGATTATAATACTAGTATTAATATTATTATAAGATGGCAATGTAACCATGATTTATGATTGTAAAAGTTTAAATAGATTCCAAGTTTGATTATGTATACTCATGTACTAGTTTGTCGTACATTATGTATGGAAACTAACCCTGTCAGGCGTTGATTTAATTTAATTTGTAACTGAAAATAGAATTTCAAATGTAAATGTTTTTTTTTTTTTTCGTTTTGGTGTCGCGAAGGGACTCGCTTGGCGCAGGATGGCCGAGCTGTTAGCGTCTGTATTCTATATTACACCTTTTTATTTATTATCTGGCAACATTTCATTTCACAACTTGTCAGACTTCACTGTTTATTAACTGGCAACGCCGAATCGCTCTTATTGGACCATGGTTTCAATTGGCGCATAGCTAACCAATCAGAGCGACACAGGCGTTGTGGCGGGAATTTGGAGTTGTGGAGAACGATGTCTAGTCTTCGGTATTCAGTCTATCGTCAAACGGTCTCGAGTGAACATTAAAGGAAATACTGTACGCGTTTACTTGGTGTTAATTTTAAGGTAATAATGTATTTATCCTTATGCTATTTTTACTGTGAAATATTTGGTAATGTGATGTGTTTTGGTATTACGAAGTAAATATGTTTTCTGAACTGCTTTTGGAGTCTTTTCATTTACAATAGTATTTACGGAAACTTGGTTGGTGGACGATATTTACAACAGTGAACTATTTGACGGTCGTTATCTTGTTTGGAGACGGGATCGTGATTATTCCCGTACAGTTCAAAAAAGAGGTGGTGGTGTTTTGATTGCAGTCAAACGTGAACTAATTGCAGTGGAAAGACCAGACTGGCGTAGTTCGGCAGAGGATTTATGGGTGTCGCTTATTCTTAAACGCTCCAGGCCACAGGTAACGTACAATATACATATTTGTGCTCTTTATCTTTGTAAAGAAAACTTGGGACATTCGTATTATACACAATTAAATAATTTTACGGCCAAACTAAACGAGCTATCAGTGACCCATCCATTGGATAAATTTATAATTATAGGCGATTTTAATTTTGGTAATGACGTTGACTGGGTTTATAGTCAAGGTAATGAATTGATACCGGATAACATTACAAACCAGCAATTAGTTGAATTTTTTGATACTGTAGAAATTTGTAACCTGTCACAATACATCGGTCAGCGAAACATAAATAATAGATTATTGGACTTAGTTTTTTCGAATGACTGCGTAATTATTACTGAATGTACTAATCCTTTAGCGATACCCATAGATAACCATCACAAACCATTAATTATTGAATTTAAATTTGTCGAAATTCATAGACTGTGCGATAACGTCACAAAACGATTTATTTTTTCTCGCGGAAACTATTCAGATATTAAATATGAACTAGATCAAGTGAACTGGCCACAATTCCTGCAAACAGACTCATTAGATGAAGCGGTCACTAAGTTTTACAATAAATTATACGAACTTCGTGACAAATATGTACCTCAAAAATCAATGAGACAATCTTGTCATCCTGCATGGTATAGTTCTGCTTTAATAAAAACTCTTAAAGAAAAACACAAATATCACCGTAAATTTCGAACGTATGGTAATATATCGGATTATCATTCATTTTCTATTCTGCGGTACAGAGCCACCACCTTGGAAAAGGCATGTTTTGAAGATTATATGGAAAGGATTGAATCTTCAATAACAATTAACCCTAAGATGTTTTGGTCATACGTAAAAAGTAAGAAAAATGTTGGTACTTTTCCAAACGTCATGACGTATCGGAATTCATCGGCTTGTACGGGTCAGGATATTAGTAACTTGTTTTCTACTTATTTTTCTACCACTTTTCAAGAACCAGAGTCCAATAATTCTAACGCAAACACCTCTCGTAGTACTTGTTTTAATAATAGTGCAACAAGCATAAGTTCTGTCGAGGTTAATCATACACGTGTGCTCAAGTTGCTTAAAGCACTGCACTTAAGTAAGTCTGGTGGTCCTGATCAAATACCGCCATTATTTATTGTTAACTGTGCTACTAGCTTAGCTGCTCCGATAACCATTCTGTTCAAGCGCTCACTTTCTGAAGGCATAGTCCCCAAAATATGGAAATCGGCTTACGTGACGCCAATTTTTAAAAAAGGTAACAAATGTGATATTGAAAATTACCGCCCCATATCCAAGATATGCTTGTTCTCGAAGATCCTTGAACGTCTAGTATATACCGATCTTTACGAAGCAGTTAGGTGTAATTTAGGTGACGAACAACATGGATTTCTTAGAAAAAGGTCAACCACATCTAACCTTATCCTTTCGCATGAGTTCATATCCGAAGGGATGGAGCAGCACGCGCAAGTTGACGTAATTTACACCGATTATAGCAAATGTTTTGACCGTATTGATCATCGTGTGTTACTGGATAAGTTATTGTTAGCCGGAATACATGGTGATTTATATCGGTGGTTCTGTTCTTATGTTGACAACAGGACACAGGCCGTGGTGCTCCAGGGGTATATATCTGGCTGGACATCTGTTCCCTCAGGAGTCCCACAGGGCTCAATTTTGGGACCGCTCTTATTTATATTATTTATATCTGATATAAAATACTGTTTTAAAGACTCGCATATTCTACTCTATGCTGACGATATGAAGATACTCAAAATGGTACATCATGAATCTGATATACACCTCTTACAGGAAGATCTTTACAGATTTGAGACTTATTGTAAACTAAATAAGTTACAGCTCAATGTATCCAAATGTTATCACGTTACTTATACGCGCAAAAAGACCTTGATAGGTACAGGATATACATTGAATGGTCATAAAATTAATAAAGTCAATTCCATCAGAGATCTTGGTGTTATACTAGATAGTAAACTATTACTCGATCAGCATATTGAGTCCATAGTTAAAAAAGCGTCAAAAGCGTTAGGATTTATAATTAGGACGTCTGCTTCCTTCCGATCTTTAAAAACAATAAAGATATTATATTGTTCATTTGTACGTAGTCATTTAGAATATGCGTCACAGGTCTGGAACCCACAATATGAGATTTATAAGTCTCGTATTGAGGCTATACAGAAGAAATTCCTAAAATACCTTGACTTTAGAGCGCATCAGTTTTCGAAAGATTATGATCATCGTTGCCACAGATACCATTTTCTACCTCTGGAATATAGACGACAGATAAATGATGTTTGTTTTTTAATGAATATTGCGAATGGCACTATTGACTGTCAGTGTCGCGCGAGCGGTTGAGTCGAACGCACGCGCTTAGATACATCGCAATTATATCTCGTGATTTTTACGTCTACCCACATAATAATTATGTTAGTAAATTATCTTATGTTATTATTGAATGGCTGATATAAACTTTAACGTGGATAATTGCGCTTTGAGTGGCAGTGATGACATAGTGCAGGAGCCAATACTTCAAAGAGAACAACAACTTAATTTAAATTTGACCGAAGAGATGGAGATGAATGAAAAGAGTGAGCAACGACTTGTAAAGAGAGCGCGACAAGAAGATGAAGAAATAGTGGAAGAAGATGGATTTGTGACAGTAATAAGAAGGCATAAGCGAGCAAATAGGAAAGATTCTATAAGTAATCATTTAATGGGAGAAAGTAGTGGAAACTCTGAAGAAAACTACACTTGTGTATGTGTGACAGGAAAAGAAACTTTACCAAAACAATTTGGTATGGCAAAGCTCTTGAGATCGTCTAAAATCGAAAACATAGTAAAAATGGTATATAAAAGTGCATTCAGAGTCCTAATCTATTTTGAAAATAAAGAAAGTGCTTTGAAATTATTAAATTGTGAAAGTTTTACTAGTTCAGGATACAGAGTTCAGAGGACGGACGAAACTAGCTTATGTTATGGTATTTTAAGACAGATAGATCTAGGTACAGAAGAAACAGAAATTCTTGAGAATCTTTCATGTGAGCATGACATTATATCAATAAGAAGGTTAAAGAGAATGTCCGACAGCGGGGAATGGATAGATTCAGAAACAATACGAATTTGTTTTAAGGGTGCCACTTTACCGCCGTATGTATTTGGATACGGTTGCAGGTTCAAAGTGGAGCCTTATACTTTCCCAGTATCTCAATGCTCGGGATGCTGGAAATTTGGCCATCTTTCAAGAACATGTCCAATTAAAAAAATTGTATGTCCCAAATGCGGTGGTAACCACTCAAATTGTGAAACAAATAACTATGTTTGTGTGAATTATAAAGGACCGCATATGGCAATGTACAAAAAATGTCCGAACTTCCTAAAAGAAAAAGAGATCAGAGACATCATGACCAAGCAAAACTACACCTACAGAAAAGCATTAGAAGTATATTTGAAAGAAAACAGAAATCATGAAACAATTATTGATAAGGGAGAAATTGAAAAAAATAGTAACGACATCATTTTACAACACAGAGGTAAACAGAATACTCAAGAAACATACAGAGATATACTTGTAACAGAACGAATGGCTAGTAGCAGTAAAAGTAATGATATCATGCTAAATAATATCAATGAAGAGAGGAACTCAAGGAAAAACATACGTCAACAAGAAAATGCATCGCAAAAAAAGACGATAGAGAATAGAGTATCGGACAGGCATAGTTCGGGGGAAGAGAATTCACCACTATCATCCACCTATGAACCTACATATTTAGAGAAAGGAAAAAGCCCAGAGGGTACGAAAAACTCAAACGTCAGCTTAGATTTTTTTAGTACTCTCCAGAGAATCAAAGATATATTCATGTCTGACAACGAGTGGGATACGAAACTCAGACAACTAGGTAAACTTGTATTGGAAATATTAGGTCAACTGATTGTTAAAGTTTTGAAGAAAGATGACATTTATACTTTGGACAATGCCCACATATTAGAATAACCTTGGCCTACAGTGAACACTGATAAATAGTTTATGGAATTATAGTTTAAGTTATTATGAACACCTTCTAGTACATACCAGTTAAGAAAATAAGTCGCCATTTGGAAATAAAACAGTTTTTATTTTTTCAAAACATTCATTTTTTTCAGTCACAAACTCATCCTACACACTTTCAACCACTTTCGAATGGAAAGTATATCATTTGAACACAATAATTACTGATTTCAACGTTATTAACTCATTTTAACCTTATGAATAATAGGAATCTTCTTTAAGTGTAAACTGCTATAGCTTCTTTTATACTTGTTTGACACTTTGACAGGCTGGGAGCAAGCTTAAGTAGGTAGTTTAATGTCAAATCTATCATTTGTCAAAGGCTAATATGGCCATATTTAAAAAGAAATATCGATTAGTTGCATCGGATTTTGGTCTTTATCAATTTAATTTATATCTAACTACGGCAAAGCCAAACAGTGATTTTATCATTATAAAGTATAGTATCTCTGGTCTGAGGTATTTATGAACATAATTGGTCTAAACTCGAGTGAAAAAAACTAAAATAGCCGCCAGTTTTCTCAGATTAAAAAACTGAAACCAGAGTAACGTTTAGTTTTTCCGTAATCGATTAGATTTATTAAATAATATATGAATTTAAATTAAATTGACCATAAAATGGCAACCCCAAACTTCACGTGAAAATAAAAGTTGCGTAATAATAAGTAAAATGACTTATTTATTTGTTATGATCACGGCGTCTTAGTTTGAGATAAAGCTTTGATGGATAATTCCTATTTAAAATACTTATATTTTTGTGTTATCTTTCTAAACGTGTCTGACGTGGGCCATATCTGGGCATCCTTCTTTATATCTATGTTTAACAATGGCTAACAATACAACAAGAATGTCTACTCTACGTATTGTACAGTGGAATGCACGAAGTTTACGACCAAAACGTAATGAGTTTGAATTGTTAATGGCACAAGAAAAAATACATATAGCTTTATTATCTGAAACGTGGCTGGAACCTGAATCTCATTTCAATGTAAGTGGGTATAATATTTTTAGAAAAGATAGGATAGATGGGTATGGCGGGATAGCTATTATTATTTGTAAGTCTATAAATGTGCAACAATGTTTTGTTTCTACTAGAAATCCAGGCATAGAGGTTATGTCAATTAAGCTTTTAAATTGTAACGAAGTTAAAAATATAATATTGCTATATTGCCCTTCTACAGTTCGTACAAGTCTCGCTGATTGGGAACACATTTTCTCATTGTATCCCAATAAATGCATAATAGCTGGGGATTTTAACGGCCATCATGCAACTTGGTCCTCTAAAACCGATGCAAGAGGAATTCAGATTTATGACGTGGCTTTAGATGCTGGATTTATTACTCTTAATGATGGGAATGCCACTAGAATTACTTTGGTAGATAATCGTGTTCAGAGGACATCTCCCGATGTGACTTTTGTTTCGACCGATTTATCTGTTTTACTAAACTGGAGTGTGATGAACGAAAATCTCGGGAGTGACCATCTGTTTGTTAAAATTTCATATAAATATAGTAGTAATATGAACGCTGCTTGTATAAATAAAAAACGAAATTTCAAGCTTGCAAAGTGGTCAGAGTATAGTAAATCTTTAGAAATTAATTTATTACCTTTAGATGCACCTAATGTGCAATCCCTATATGATAATTTTATCAAACAGCTTAATAAAGCAGCCGATGAACATATACCATGGATAAAGAGCTGTAGTAATCCAAAGAATAACTTTCGACCTAAACCTTACTGGAACAAAACACTCTCACAATTAGTGGCGCAACGTAGGCTTGCTTTAAAGAATTTCAGAAATAATCCCACACCAAATAATTTAACAATATTAGAACGCAAAACAAAAACTGCAAAATATGCTATATGCCAAGCGAGGATAAAAGATTGGCAAAATTACTGTAATAGCATTGATGAACAAACGTCAAGTTCTGATATGTGGAAACGCATGGGCTGGATCAAGGGAGTCAGTTCATCCAGATCCTGCATCTCGAACGATCAGAAGATTGAACTTCTTTCTAATCTCGCTCCAGACTATGTCTACCCAAGGTCCCAATATTTTAAAATTTGAATTAAATTATTTAAAAATATTTTAATTCAAATAATGTTTTACTCGAGGCCAATTTTACTTTACATGAAATGTGTAATAGTTTCAAGCGAAAGGATACAGCACCCGGTAACGACGGGATTACATATTCCCTCATATACTACCTACCTCCGGCAGGCAAGTTATACCTATTAGATTTATACAATAAAATCTTTAATACCGGCAGTATTCCGATGCAGTGGCGTGACATATTAGTGACACTAATACCAAAACCTTTACCCAACGGTAGCACCAAACTTCGGCCAATCTCCTTAATTTCTTGTGTATGCAAAATCTTTCACGCAATGTTGAAAAAAAGGCTAGAATGGTATATTGAAAAAAAATAAACTGTTGTCCTCGTTCACGTCTGGATTCAGGAGGGGGCAGTCGTGTCAGGACTGTCTAGTCAAATTAGTAAGCCAAATTTACTTAGGATTTTCTCGTAAAATTTCGACTATAGCGTGCTTTTTGGATATCACCAATGCCTATAATAACGTTATAATAGACGTGCTGATAAATACCTTAGACGAAATAGGTGTTGGGAAAAGAATCTGTCAGTATCTTTGGAACTTTCTAAGTGAACGGCATCTTATTATGAAAGATGAAACCAATCAAAATAACTACTTTATAAGATATACTAATCGTGGTTTAGCGCAAGGCCCGATGTCGCCTATCTTATTTAATGTTATTACAATGAAATGTTTTGATAAAATTAGAAATGTTACAATGTGTCAATATGCAGATGATTTTGTATTATATGCCCCTTCTAGAAACCTCAGAGAAAGTCAAATAGAGTTTCAAACTGCGTTAAATGCATTTTGTCTCATCCTGGATGAAATGGGGTTACAATTATCAGGCGATAAATCGAAGGTTTGTATTTTTAGCAGAGGTTTTAGAAGACTACAAATAGAACTTAAATTAAATAATGAAAATTTAGAAATAGTAGACAATTACAAATATTTGGGTGTGTGGTTGGACAGATCACTGCGCTGGAGTAAACACATTAACATGACTGTTGAAAAGGTGCAAAGGAGTCTTAATTTACTTAAGGTTTTAGCAGGTGCTTCCTGGGGCTTACATCCGAGACATCTGAGACGTATATATATTGCATTAATCAGAAGTCGCATAGACTATAGCTGCTATTTATATGATGCGAGCGCAAAATGCCATCTAGATAAATTAAATAAAATTCAAAATCAGGCTATGAGGATAATAGGAGGCTTTATCAAAACTTCACCGATTCATGTTATGGAAAGTGAGCTATGTGTAGTTCCACTGTACTTACGAAGGAAATATTTAGCTTATAAATTTTGTTTAAAATCAAAGTCTTTAGAAAATAATTTAACGTGTCAGTTATTAGAGAATCTCTACGCTCTTCGACACAATTGTTACTGGAAAAATAAAAATACACCTTTATTAGTAACAGTTATGAATGAGGTTAAAGAGTTGCAAGTAGCTTCTTCCTGCCCATTATTAATGTATACGTTACGAACTTGGGTAACTAATATTAACGTGAATGAAATAATTAGAGTAAATTTAGAATCAATAAAAAAATCTAAACGTTTATACGATGGTAATATATTAAAATATGAAGTTATTAGTGAATTACAAACAAAGTACAGTGGTTGGTCTTACATATTTACAGATGGGTCGAAGAGTGTAGAAGGCTATGGGTCAGCTTATTATATACCTAGTATAGATATAAGCACTCAGGATAATTGTTTTAAATTAAGTGAAAATACATCAATTATGACGTTGGAGCTCATTGCAATCTCAGAGGCTTTGACTTACATTATTAATCATAATGAATACCAGAACGTTGTTATTTGTACAGACAGCAAAAGCTCATTACAAAATATTGCTCGATGCGCCTCTGGCCACAGAGGTGCATCTATAGCTTATGTTATATTGGCTAAAATTGATCAAATTACTTTAAAAGGTATCCAACTGAGATTGCAGTGGGTTCCATCGCATATTGGGTTGCGGGGCAACGAAGAGGCTGACATGTTGGCGAAATTAGCGGCTAGGAACGGAAAAGAGATTAATATTATATTAGACTATTCAGAATTTTTACCAAAATTTAAAAATATATGCTATGATTATTGGAGAGAATATTTTAATAAACGGTCATTAGAGAAAGGGTTATGGTATAAAACCATACAGTGTGAACCTCTTCGTGTGCCTTGGTTCATGAATAGTGATGTTAGTAGAAAACTGATTGTTACTGCTCTTAGACTCAGATCTGGACACATCCCATGCAAGAAATTTGCCTTCATATGAAGAAAATCGCGTCACCCAATTGTGAGGAATGTGGAGTGATCGAAGACCTACAACATTTGTTGATGGAATGTGTCCAATATGAGTCCAGTAGAAATAATTTTGTAAGGTCCATGAATTTGAACAGAACTGATGTGGGCATGTTTCATACAATTCTATCCCAACCAAACAGCGACGATGCGAAGGGTTTGTTCAAATTCATGGCCCACGTTTTGTGATAGTAATATAATTGTTTAGGATACGATGGGGCTGACATACGCAATGCGTAAAAGCTCCAATAAACAAATAAAGAAAAAAAAAAAAAAAAAAAAAAAACTATTGACTGTTCCGAGCTTGTTGCTAAGTTAGAACTGCGGACAAACCAACTTTGTTTACGTCAACATCCACTAATCAACGTTCCATTTTCCTCTACAAATTATAGGCGAAATGCTTTCTTTGCCAGAAGCGCGTCAAGTTTCAATGGTCTACCGCGTGAGCTGAACATTGACCTATTTTGTACTTCCGCCAGCACAACGAGACGAATATTAGCCAAGGAGTTCTTCAATAAATCTAATAATTAGCTGCGCTCAAACTGTGGTGATATAAAGTATTGATGCCGTAAAATAGTCGCTGCAATTAGGTTATATACTGCATTTCTTTTTGTAATAAATAGGTTACGTTATAGTTATTATAATAACATTTAAATGTGGAGGCTTGTTATTAGCAACTTTAAATATAATGTATTTTATTACTCATTTATGTAATTAGTCTGTAAGCCTTCTGTAAAATCAATAAAAAAATACCTTCAGTCTGATTTACATCCTCGATTGTTTGTGTGAGTAAAGGCTTTTTTTTACTAACCCAATAACTAATGTGCGTAAGAGACCTCATTTCAGATATTAAATTAAGGGTACTATTACTTGACCAAGCACTGATTTTTAATAAATATTTGTAGGCTAGATATTGTCTTCTAATAAATAAAGGGGCTATGTGTAACTCGCTCTCCATGACATGAATTGGAGTACTTTTGATAAATCCCCCTATTATTCTCAAGGCTTGATTCTGAATTTTATCAAGCTTGCTAATATTGCTTTTAGCGCTACTATCGTATAAAATTGATGCATAATCAATACGGCTTCTAATTAAGGACATGTATAATCTTCGCAAATGTATCATGTGCACCCCCCAAGACCTTCCTGCTAATAACTTTAATATATTTAAGAATTTTGAGCATTTACTGACCACTTCTTAATAATTATTTAAGAAAGTATACCTACTTAGAATAAGCTTGTATTGTGAGGAGAAAATAAAGAATTTTATTATTATTATTATTATTACTTCATTAATGTGTTTTCTCCAGTTTAGACTCCTGTCTAGCCTAAATCTATACTAATATTATAAAGCTGAAGAGTTTGTTTGTTTGTTTGAACGCGCTAATCTCAGGAACTACTGGTTCGAATTGAAAAAATCTTTTTGGGTTGAATAGACCATTTATCGAGGAAGGCTTTAGGCTATATATCATCACGCTTAAGCCAATAGGAGCGGAGCAGCGATAAATAATGTTTTAAAATCGAGGATTCCACGGGGACGAAGTCGCGGGCAGCAGCTAGTATTTTATATTTTCAGAATAAACTAAAGGCTTTTCTCCCCTTAAAACAGGCAGATTTTTCCTACGACCTCTACTGAAGAGACAATATTGAGTCTTGTTCGCAGATAGCCTTAAGTGCCCTAGTGTTTACGCGATATGATTTGCAAATTATAAGAACGGAATAGATACAACCGCGTGGAAAAATACGAGAAAGAAAGCGGTTTGTACGATAAAAAAGGGTTGCACAATACCTTTCTTGAAGCCAGCGATCCCTGCAGGTAGGTTTGAAGAGGTTCCTCAGGGTTTTTCTGATGTTAAAACACACTGAGAGGCACACGCGACACGACACGAATTGCCCGGGACGCCATCTTCCTTTTTTTCGCAACGAAGAGGATTGAGTGGATCGCCAACCGATGTTGCCGTCTCACTCACACACGAACGAAAGTAATGTGCGGGAGGGGAATGGAGATATAGGAAGTTGCAAATCATTAAATCTATCGATATAATATTGCCAACGTACAAAAAAATATGTGAAATATAGAATTATTGTGATGGTAGTCGAAATCAGCGCAAACATTCCCCCGGGCTTGAAGGGATACCTTCAAAGTTTATCTATAAACGCGAGATTAAAGTAAACTAATTGTATTGAATGGAACAAAACCAAAGCTACATAGTTTTCTATTATCCTAACCTAAACGAATCTAAATGAAGAATACACAAACTACTGGTTAGGCAAAGGGCATAGCCGTACGACTGGACGTAAGTACGGCCCATTTTCGACGCGACTGTAGAGTGTGGAGATAACCGGTTCTCCATCGCTTCCAAAAAGACTGAACTAATTTATCTAACAAGTCGTATCTCGAAAGAGTATTTAAATTTTCATTAATTTCTCCAGCAGGTAAATACTTCAAAGGTGTAAGATTCAAAAAATGGCGGCCTCCGACTCTAATGAGCCCGTCTTTGAGGAACGGTTTTAAGTGGCGAAAGGCAGGACTACATACCTTGCCCTCGCTAAGTCGAGCAATCTCAGTGGAGAAATGGAAGTGTTGCAGTTCACGAAGAACTAGTAATTCAGCGAAATCGTAGTCCGATGCTGATATGCGGTATCTGCGAGGTAACAATCTAGCAAAACGACAAACGTAAATTACTACTCGAAGCAATTTGGTCCAAGAGGAGACACGATCGACTAAAGAAAAGATAGGAGATCTTTCATTCGGTGCAACGTTTACTAATGTATGCTTCTTCTCTTCGGGTGCTTCAGACACCGAAGAGGGATTGAAGGGAACGACAGGCCACTGCGAGACGTCTAAATGAGCCCACGGAGGACCACTGAACCAAAGTGGATGGTCAATAATTTGAGCAGGTGTGAGTCCACGTGAGTAGGATATTATTGGGCATTCTACCCCACCTTCTGTTCCTTCGGCGCTCACTCCGTTCGCCTCCGTCACTCTCGGTGTGGTAGAATGCCCAATAATATCCCACGGAGTGGGCGCCGTTCCACATTTCAATAATAGTCAATGGAGTGAGCGCCGTTACACATTTCAATAATAGTCAACGGAGTGAGCGCCGTTACACATTTCAATAGTAGCCAACGGAATGGGCGCCGTTCCACATTTCAATAATAGACAATGGAGTGGGCGCCGTTCCACATATCAATAATAGACAATGGAGTGGGCGCCGTTCCACATTTCAATAATAGTCAACAGAGTGAGCGCCGTTACACATTTCAACAGTAGCCAACGGAATGGGCGCCGTTACACATTTCTGTTCCTTCGGCTCAATGCTCCGGCGGACAATGCTCCGCTTAAAACAGACAGATTCGTGCAGAGACCATTTTATCAAACTTAATATTTTGACAGTGCCATGCCTTTATATACTGGTGTTGCTAACCAGTTTTGTTAAGAACTTGCATAAATATGAAACTGATGACCAACGACAAGTTAGAGTTAACACACGTAGGAAAGACTTGCCTAACACAATCCAACCGAAAATCAACGTGGTTCGTCACAGTCCTAGGTACCAATCAGTATATCTTTACAACAAGCTTCCCTTAGAATTTAAAAGCATAAATAGCGAAAACGTATTTAAAAACAAATTGAAAATATATCTATTGAGGAAAGGCTACTACAGTGTCGATGAGTACCTAGATGATAAGCGACAGCCGTAATATAATAAATTGGTATTAATTTTAAATGGTTTGTTGATAATTATTATTATTTTTTATTTTATTACTTTTTTTTTTTATTATTATGACATTTTGTTTTGATTATTATACTACTCATATATTTTATGACACATGATCTCTAGTAATAGCTGTTATTATTATTATTATTTTTTATGATTATTTTATTTTTGACATTCTATTATTATTATACACACATGACATTTACTCTTACATATTTACAGTTTTTATTTCATTCAAGTTTGACAGTCCATTTTGAATTATTCACAAAAATAAGATGACATTGATTTTTATTTTTTCCTTTTAAATGATCAAAAACTTTCGTTTTAACTGTATTATTATTAAGTATTTTAAATTGATTGTGGATTATTATCGTTTGGATTTGTTACTCAATTATGTATTATCTCTGACATGTTTTAAGATTGTAATGTTTTAATGATAGGTACTTACTGTTTATTTTACATTTTATTTTACAAAATTTCTACACAATGTATATTGTTCCGAAATAAATGACTTATGACTTATGACTTATGCTCACTGCGTTCGCCTCCGTCACTGACGGTGTGGTAGAATATCCCAATAATATCCGACAGAGTGGGCGCCGTTCCACATTTCAATAATAGTCAACGGAGTGAGCGCCGTTACACATTTCAATAGTAGCCAACGCAATGGGCGCCGCTACACATTTCTGTTCCTTCGGCTCACTGCGTTCGCCTCTGTCACTGACGGTGCGGTAGAATATCCCAATAATATCCGACGGAGTGGGCGCCGTTCCACATTTCCGTTCCTTCGGCTCACTCCGTTTGCCTCCGTCACTATTTTACCTTGTTATCTTAAGTTACATCAAGTCGAAGGGATCAGTCAGCCTAGACACTGCTTTATCGTGTCTAGCTGCTTCTAGGGTGCGCCACGAGGAGGCTCCTTTCATGCACCCCGCTAACCTAAAATTCAGGACAGATTGTCTCATGTCTCTCCACAATATTAGAGATAGCGCTTATACACACATCACTCTGTTTCTGTGACCAGATTGGCTCGAGGACATCTGAACGTGAGGTTATCGTATACATTAAACTAAAATTTAGGACAGATTGTCTCATGTCTCTCCACAATATTAGAGATAGCGCATATTCACACAACGCTCTGTTTTTTGTGACCAGATTGGCTCGAGGACATCTGAACGTTAGGATATTGTATACATTAAAATTCAGGACAGATTGTCTCATATCTCTCCACAATATTAGAGATAGCGCTTATACACACATCACTCTGTTTTCTGTGACCAGATTGGCTCGAGGACATCTGAACATTAGGTTATCGTATACATTAAACTAAAATTCAGGACAGATTGTCTCATGTCTCTATCGAATTTCATTCGTACAAACCTTATGTAACAAGTTTCAACAGGAACGATGAAATGCGCATACCTATCAACCATCAGGATCTGTACATATTACCATCAGCGAGCACTCTCTATTTGGAAGGAACCGTTATCGTTAGCAAAAAAGATTCAAAAGAGAAAACTACTAGTGTCAATTTTACGAACAATGGACTCTTCTTGTTCCAAGATATTAGGTACGAACTAAACGGAGTGGATATTGATAAAATAAAAAAAATGCAGGCCACAACATATACAACCATGAAATCATTAATAGTTCGGGTATAAATCAGTAATATAAAATAAAACATATTTTCGATAAATGGATGTATTTTTATTTACTTTAATAAATTAATCAAAATTACTAAAAAAAATTGTTATATCTACCTACATACTTAACTTATAAACTTGTGATGTATGAAATTGAACACACTAACCCAACTAAATTAAACACATAAGGAGATTAATATTATCTACTTACATTAAAACTATTTAGATATACACTAATTCTTACTTTAACTTTATCATAATTTTTGACTAAGTATACAAAATAAAATCATTATTACAATAAAACTTACATTTATGATATTTTAATAATTTATACATCCAAAATACCCTAATAACTATAATATTACTCACATATTTTGTATTGCTTATTACTATAAATCTTAGACAAAAAACAGCTTAATAATAACCACTGTCCCCGAAACGTTTTTTTGAAATTTTATTTAATTAACTAGCTGCTGCCCGCGACTTCGTCCCCGTGGAATCCCCGATTTTAAAACATTCTTTATCGCTGCTCCGCTCCTATTGGCTTAAGCGTGATGATATATAGCCTAAAGCCTTCCTCGATAAATGGTCTATTCAACCCAAAAAGAATTTTTCAATTCGAACCAGTAGTTCCTGAGATTAGCGCGTTCAAACAAACAAACAAACAAACAAACAAACAAACAAACAAACAAACTCTTCAGCTTTATAATATTAGTATAGATGATAGTGTCTCCTCCATAACATAGTCCACCGATTCAGTCACTACATACATCACTTAACACCACGTTCTGATCGTCACATGCAGATTCTTGTTGTTCACTGATATCCAACACTTTTACCTGGATCAGTCGTAATCCTTTTTTCTTCTCATTGTTTATGACATATGATTCACATTTAGGCAGAGACTTCTGTTTTAGACACTCACGGCTTGTTCTAGGTTTCTTGTTAGCAGTTCCGCTTCCGCAGTCTTGTCTTGTTCTAGGCTCCTTGTTGGCAGGTATTTGTTGTTCTTGGAAATCTGTGATATGCCAGCTTAAACTCGGAGTCGGAAAACCTTGACCGTATTGTGAGAAGTCGACAATATCTTGAGAATCACACATTATTGATGGTCTGAAACAACAAAATTATAATGATTAATAATCATGTTCAACAAAATAAATAAAGAAATAATTGTATAAGTACTTATACGCTTGTGCAATACTTACAATTTGTTTCGTTTTTAACCGACTTTTTTTTTAAAGGAGGAGGTTCTCAATTCGGATTTTTGTATTTTTTTTTTTTTATGTTTGTTCGCGCATAACTCCGTCGCTTGCCAACCGATTTGAAAAATTCTTTTTTTGTTGTAAAGGGTATACTTCCCAAATGGTCCCATGAAAATTTTATCGAAATGGAACAAGCGGTTTTTGAAAAATCAACAAAAGTCTAAAAAAATATCTACATTGACGACCTTTTAGTTTACTCTGCATTGGAGCAGTGAGTTTTTTTTACACCAATGTGATTGGTTCGTTTAGGTGGGGGGAGGGGAGGGGGTGTAGGTACCACTAAAAAGTGAAAAATAAAAAAACTTTTTACAAAAAAATACAACCGACTTTTACACAAAAATAAAAAAAGTACAAAATAACTTTAATTTCGGAAGTCGGTGTTCAAAAAACGAAAAAGGAACCACAAACACCGAGTTCCGAAATTAAAGTTATTTTGTACTTTTTTTATTTTTTATTTTATTTTTTTCAAGTGATGTAATGTGACCGGTCCGGCTGACTGCCTTGTGATGTACTTATGTACTTATCATATTATTAGGGGTTAAAGTATGAAATGGCCGATTTGTACTGAAAATCTAAATTGTTTATTTTTTAATTTTTAACAGATGTATTTAATCAAAATAGTTACCATTATTATCTATACATTGCTGCCATCTAATAGGAAGATCATTTATGCCTTTGCGATAGAACTCTGAGGATCTAGACTGCACAAAATGTGTGAAAGCATTTTGTAGGTACTGTCTCTTGGGGAGAAAACTTCTTGTCACGTAGATAATTGTCCAAATTACGAAAAAATGGTAGTCCGTTGGAGCAAGGTCTAGCGAATACGGAGGATGACGAATAGTTTCTAACTGCAGTTCCTGAAGGGTCAAAACGGTTTCTCGTGCTGTATGAGGTCTCGCGTTGTCATGGAGCAATAATGGTGAAGATCGATTCATGAGTCGGGGCTGTTTTACTGCTAGTTTTGCCAACATTGTTCGGAGTTCGGCACAATAGACATCTGCCGTTATTGCTTGACCAGATCGGAGAAAACTATAGTGAATAACACCATGCTGAGACCACCAAACAGTTACCATTACCTTTTTATTGGTAAGTTTTACTTTAGGACACTGTTGTGGCGTTTGACCTGGGGTCAGCCATTGCATTTTTCTTTTACGGTTATCATAAAGAATCCACTTTTCATCACATGTCACAATTCGATGCAATATTCCTTCATTTCTGTACCGATTCAACAAGGCAACACAAGTTTCAACACGCGTTTCTTTCTGCAGATCAGTCAAATCATGAAGCACCAATTTTTCGTATTTTTTATTTTATTGATTTGACGCAAATGAGTAAATATTGCGGGTAAGGTAACTTTAAACCATGCCGTTAATTCCTGGGTAGTTTGACTAGGATCGGCTTCCACCATCTCTCTTAATTCATCGTTATTCACCTGTGTGGGCGGTCTTCCTCGTGGCTCGTTCTTCAAGTCGAAGTTTCCATCACGAAAGCGTTTAAACCAAAATCGCACGGTGCGTTCATTAGCAGACCCCTCTCCAAACTCAACATTGATATTGCGGGCTGTTTCTACCGCGTTACTTCCGCGTCGAAACTAGTATTCAAAAATCACTCGAATTTTTGCAGTTTCCATCTTTCTTGTATAAGTTGTATAACAAAAACAATTGAAAGTCGATATTCAAATGTTTCACATTATTTAAAAGAAGAACATCATAGAAACCATGTGAAAAAAGTTTCTTTCGAAAACCTCAAACCACGAAGATTCTATGTCAATTCAAAAAACCTATTACAATAAATGGGCAATTTCATAATTTAACCCCTATTATTATGAAATGAAAACTCTATAAAACCTTGCGATATGAATCAATTTCATGTCTCAACAAGTTCAATCTAATGCGCACCTGGATCGGTGTCAAATTCCACACCGCGCGTGCGAACTTCGAACCATGACTAATTTGTCATCAAAACTGGACATTACATCTTTTATCACTTTGGAACCTGTATCAACACGCTGCGAGACCTATGTGCTTTATCATAAGAAACAGAAATGAAACAGATTTATGAATATGAAATATTATTTATTCAGATAATAAATACACCTACACTGTTTAAGTCTAACTAGTAAAAGGGACACCAAGAATACACACATTTAAAATTGCATACATAATAAAACCAGGTTCAAAAGAAACTTATTTCGATACTACTTAAATTACATTCCACGACAATGTTACTTATTTCACTTTAAAAGAGTAACAAACGTCCATCCACCCACCCTTACAGACTTTTTACAATAGCAAGTAAAGCAATATAGGTAGGTTAAAAGATTATCTAACTTTCCATTTGGAACGTCATAAGTTTCACCATTTACAATCAATAAAATACATATGAACATTACATAAATATACTTGCGTTACCCCAAGTTATACATAGTAGAAACTTTATCAAACGATAGCAATCGTTTATCATCATTGCTTGAAAGTGCTATTTTATATAAGTCATGAGTATATATTTCATGTTTTATTGATCTAAACAATACATTTCATTTGCGAATAACTTTGCAATTGTTTTAACAAAACATTTTTATAATCTATCATATTTAAATTTTTGGTAATAAATTGTTTTGGTATCTTTTGCCTTTTTAATTATTTCGTTTAACGTTTTAATACAATAAAGCTTTTGAGTGCAGTCCTACGAATTCTTTGATAATATTACCACCCATTTCATCCTTAAACAGTTCTGGAACCTTCTCATTAATAATTGGTAAATTATAGTGATTGTTACAGTCATAATTACTGGTATCAAAATGTTTTAGAAAATGGAGCTTAAAGTCTATAATAACATCATTACAACCCAATTAAAACCGAACCTGGATGCTTTCCCCGGTAGAAATCGGAATAAACTTAGAGAATGAAATATAGTTTTCTTTTGTCTTAGGTATCACTTTTATAGATCCAGGAGCTTCACCTAATTCTTTTATGGATAGGTGGCAATCGTATCCAGACAAATTATGAAAAAATACTGGCAAAAATGTTGGTTGTTTGTATTGTATGTTACAATAACTATGAGCTGCGCCGCGATATTTAGGTACCAGTCAAGTGACAATGATCGCGGATCCTATCGCCGAACAATAAGACATATCATCGCGTTTTCAAAGTCGTGAGCATTATCATTTGAATAAATCATAGGAACATTATTTTTTAAAATATCGTATTTTTTTTTTTGTGCATCGTTATAGATAGACTTCACAAATTTGATACACAATTCGAACCGCGATAAGAAACGTAACGATTGTGGCTTTCGTCTAGCGTACACGTAATAGTTATGATAAGCGAAAGCTACAGGGACATGTCGCTGTCGTGTTGGTTTGATAAAATGTTTTACTTGAGTTAATAATGAATCAAATTCATAATTCTGATGTAGAGTAAAGTTTTTTGTAACAAATTATTGCATTTCCTGAGAATCATTTTTAAACATTAAAAAGAAAGCAAAATATTCGCAATTAATTTTTAAATAAGTATGTTCTTTAAGAGATATGTTAATTAATGTTTTAATTTTGTCCAAAATATTAGTAAGAAATGGTTCTAGAGAACAAGGAAAAAGAATCAACAATTCTATAAGAAGCTACACGATTACGAAATGCAAAATAGTTTTGTTTTTATGATTAGCACTACATAGGTGACCTGTCCAGTGACTGCGCTCAAATATTTTTAAACTTACTGCTAGATATTGCAATATATTATTTTTACGATTATGATGATGATCGCAGAAATACAATAACACCTGGTGCCCCAACAACTTAAATATTTATTTTATATTGTTACGAGCTTCGGGTTCGTTACAATAAAATCAGCCGATTAAATAAACAAAGATGACACTTTAATTTACACCACACTAATTACACTATAACTCACTAATCACAAAACACAATCGCACTATTAATCACTTGAGTTCGCAGTCGAAGATCGCTCTCGAAGTTATCACTTGTATCGCAATTCCAATACTGACTCGGTCGGTTTTTTTTTTTTTTTTTTTTTTTGAATGGACTACTCGCAGTTCAGCACATTAAGGCTGGTTACTGCTCAACCGGGCAATCCCGTGGTTGCCTTAGATTCTAAGGCCCCCAGCCGGGGCTTAAAACTACTTAAAACTAAATGGCCGCTCGCTAAGGGCATCCCCTGTGGGACACGGGCCTCGGCTTAGCGGGGTCATTGAGGAGGGCAGCAAGGGACAGGCTGGGTCTGATTGATATTATTTAGGGGATTTAACGCTAATGGCTCAGCAGCGCGGGCTGGCTCGTTAGGCAAAAGTCGGGGAGGGTTTTGACGGGGGCGTCGCGATGGACCTCGTCGGCGAGGTCGGAATACGGAACGCGTTCTGGGTTTGTTTTTCCTAAGAGTGCTGGTTTCCCTACTACTCTCTTGGGTCAGGGTGATGGGGTCATCGGGCTCGACAAGGGTATGCCGCGGTCGGCGGATCTTGCTGATCTGGGAGGGGGTGTATCGGGTGGCCGATGCGATAAGGGGGTTTTGGTGCTTTTCAGCGGACTCTATGAAACGCTTGGAAATACGTTTCATGAATTGTTTGATGGTGGGGATACGGAGGTCGACATGGAGACGCTCATTTCTAACGTACCACGGGGCTCCCGTAGCCTTTCGGAGAAAACGGTTTTGGATGGCCTGCAACCTATGGATTTGGCGGGGCTTAGCGTGTGCGAAGGCTACACACGCGTAAGTCATTATTGGACGTATGCACGTGGTGAAAATGCGTAGTTTGCCTTTCAGGGATAACTTGCTGCGTGCGTTCAGCATGTAATGAAGCCTACTGAGAGCGAATGCGGCACGATTGCGCACCGTCTTAATGTGCTCTCTGAAGGTAAGCTTTCGATCGAGGATCACGCCTAGATATTTAGCTTTCTCAACCCAGGGGATCGGCTTGCCAAATAACGTGATCGGACTGGGACGGGGGGGGAAGAGACGAGTCTTGGGCTTGTAAAACAAGATCGCCTGACTCTTCTCTGGGTTGACTTCCACTCTCCATTTCCGGAACCAAGCGCCTAGTGTGTTTGCGGATCTCTGGAGGTGGCCGGCTATTGCCTTCTCGCTATTGCCGGAGCAATATATCGCCGTGTCGTCAGCGAACAGAGCTAGCTGTGTCTTAGAGCTAGTGGGAATATCGCTAGTAAATAGCGAGAACACTAGGGGGGAGAGAACACCGCCTTGGGGTACTCCGGCGCGAATGGGATGTGGGGACGAAAGTGCACCTTCGATTCGGTACTGAAAGGTGCGGTTCGACAGATAATCTCGTAAGATGAGCACGAGACGATCCGGCACACCGAGCTGGTATAGCTTGTATATCAGCCCGTTGTGCCAGACCTTGTCGAAAGCTTTCGCTATATCGAAGAACAGGGCTCCCGTAACGAGACCGCGCTGGTATTTGGCGCTGATATGTTCAACGATACGGTAGACCTGTTGGACGCAAGAGTGGTTTGATCTAAAACCAAACTGCTCATTGGGGAGGAGGCTCTTGGCTTCGACAAAATCCTTGAGACGCTTATGAATAAGCCTCTCGTAGATCTTACCTAGGACTTTGAGCAGACTGATGGGACGATAGCTGGACGGGGAGGACTTGGGTTTTCCAGGTTTGGGGATACCGATGACGGTAGCCTCTTTCCACGTCTGTGGGAACATGTTGTTGGACAGAGCGCCATTGAAGATGGCGGTCATTAACATGATCAGAGTAGCCGGGAAGAGACGAACCACTTTGTTGGTGATTCCATCGGAGCCCGGGGCTTTCCTGGGTTTGAGACGGCCGATGATCTCCTTCACCTCATCAGGTGTGACGGGGGGGAGGGGATCATCGGGGTCCTCTACTGGTGGGAGGGAGGCTCTACGTTCGACTTCGGCATTCACCATATCGAGATGAGCCTTGTCTACTGGTTGGGAGCTGGGGGAGAATTGGGACTCTAGACTGTCGGCCAGGCATTCGGCTTTGTCCTCGTCATCGAAGGCGACGGTGTTGTCGGGACGCGTGAGCGGAGGCATCGAGGCAACCTCAGAGGCGCGTAGTTTCCTCTGAAGTTCCCAGAATGCCTGATGGGTAGGTTCGAGGTCGCCCAGCAACTTATCCCAGCGACTTTCACGCAGTTCAGCGATGCTGTTACTTACTTTACGCTGTAAGTAGCGCATGTGAACCTTGTTGGCTTCGCAGGGAAAGGCGCTGTAGGCACGGACAGCCGCGTTCTTTTCAGTCACGAGCTCACGTACCTCGTCCGGGAGTTTCCAGTGGTGATCGCTCACCACCGGAGACTCCTTAGAACATTCGTTCAGGACAGATTGCACGTGATCCGTGAGTGAATTGATCGCGGCTGTCGTGTCTGCGACAGACTCGATTAGGTCTGGGATCTGGTCGAGATGGGGGGACGTGGTAGCCTTCAGCTTTTCGCTTACTTGGCGCCAGTCAGTGGTCATTCGGGTGGGAGGAGGCTGGGTAGGGTCCATCGGCCCTGATCTAGGAGCAAGCTCCAGAATCACGGGTCTATGGTCCGAGTTTAACTCGTCATGCGTCTCCACAGAATGTAACCGAAGGTTGACATTTTTGAGGAGGGCGATGTCGAGTACATCGGGGGAGTGGGAAGGTGAGTGCGGGTAGTGGGTGGGATGCATTGGAGCGATGACATCGAAATTCAGGACGCTGCACAGTTCGAACACTACCTTGCCTCTCGGGTTGGTCGTGTGACTGTTCCAGGAAGGATGTTTGGCGTTGAGGTCCCCCGCCAGTATGACGGAGTCGCTCAGGCCAAGAAGTTTAGTCAGGTCATCTTTCATAGCGGGAGTGTCCACGGAGTTGTTGGGTGGGACATAGGCTGAGATGATCGTAACGGGTTGGTGTCCTGTCATACCTAGCCGACAGACTGAGACCTCAAACTTTTCAAGGGAGGGAGGATCCATAGGAATGCAGTATAGGGACGATTTATAGTAAATAAGGGTACCTCCTAAGTGGCAGCGGGTCCTATCATTGCGAACCATGCGATAGTTGGCAATTTTGGGGTCCCGATGGGTAGGCTTTAGGAAGGTCTCTTGTATTAATAAGATGTCTAGGTGATGGTCGCGGAGGAACAAGGCGATCTCATCACGTTGGGCTCTATGGCCATTGGCATTGAAAAACCCTATCCGGAGGGCTGTCGGTTTGAACCTACACGTTACTCTGGACTTATCCATTATGGGTGGGTAAGGGTTGTGTAGATTTGGACGTGGTGAACTACGTCACCGAACTCACGGAAAACTGCTGAGTGATCACCTCTGCAGTTTTGAAGCGCCTCGGCCATGGCTAGGGCGCGGGGGGAGTAAAAAGCTTGGTATGTGACCAAAATGATGTTTTTGGACACATCACCAGCTGGAATCGTGGCGGCTTGCGCTGAGGCAGGGGCAGGGGCTGGGGCTGTGGCCCGGGTTGCCTCTGTCAAGGGGGGGCGTGGGAGCGCTACGTCCATGAGGGCCGGGATGGCCTTAGTGGGCTGGGTGGTGGGGGTGACCTTAGGGGCCTCTGTGGTTTTGGGGGCAGGAGCGCTGGTCCTCAAGGCCGGAAAGTGGGCCTGGTGATTGAGAGCGCTCCATGGGCTGGGGCGTTGTGGGCTAAGGGCTACGGTAGTTTTTCCTACCAGTTGAGTACATTCCCTTTGCTGGCGATCGCTTGCGCGCTTGGCTAGCTTGGGGGCGGTGGGTTTGGGCGCTTTTGAGCAGCCACGGTAGTTGGCCGTGTGGCCAGACTTGCCGCATAAGACGCAGCTGGGCGGCTCAGCGCATTGGGACGGGTCTTTGGGTCGGGTGCAGTCTGAAGTGCCGTGGTCACCCAGGCATTTCACACATCGTGCCTTTGCGAAGCAATTCCGCTGAGAGTGGCCGTACAGTTGGCAGTTGTGACACTGGCCAATGATGCCACTCCTGCGGGGCTTTTCGATGGATAGGCCCGAGAGGCCACAGATGTGGGAAATGTTGAAAATAGGGTGATGACCGTCTGTCGGATCGCAGACGACCAGAATCATATTATAGGATTCCCCACCTCGGCGGTGCATTCGGTGCACCTCAGCTACGGGGATACTCTGCGACTGAAGGTCGCTGAGAATTTCAGCCGTGGGGATTTCACGTGGGACGTTCTTGATAACCACGCGTGTCTGACGGTCCTCGGGGAGGGTGAAGGAGTGGAAGGGGATTTTCCGGCCCGAGAGGAGTTTGTGCAACTCTCGGTAGTCCTTCGCGGTCGGGACAGTGACTTTGATGCCCAGCTGAACAGCTCGGGCATTGGTATAGTTGATTTGCCTGGCCTTGCAGGCAGTGGACACCTCAGTCCATTTGGCCTTGTCGTGAATGAACACGGGTGGCGGAGGTTTGACCTTTGGGGCTGAGGTTTTTGGGACTGAGGCCTCAACTGCCATCGGGCTGGCGGATCGGCTTGCCTGCTGGGAGGACCCAGCTGCCGAGGAGGGGCGGGATTGGGGGGCTGAAGATGGGAGGGAGGGGTGAGTGGGGGCAGCCTTTTTTGGGGCTTGCTCCTTGGAGGAGACTTTTTTCTTCCTCTTCCCCCCGGTGACGAGCTGGAAGTCGTCTTCCGAGGAGGAGGTGTCTGGGGAGGAGCATGGCCCTGTCAGGTCCATTTCCTCAACCTCTGGGGAGGGAGAGCGGGACTCAATTGTCTCTGAGACAATTGTTGGGGTGTCTACTACCGGTTTCTCGGTAGCGGTTTCAGCGGCGGCGCCGACTATTGTCTTGGAAACAATAGCCGGTTTCGCAGAAGTCGTGGGGGCTGGGGCGGAGTTTTGTTCTTGCCGCTTAGCGGCAAGATGTTTGCCAAGTTTGGCAGACAACTCAGGGTCCCTGCTCACTATAGCAGCAAGTTGTTTGCTATATTTGGTGACAAATTCGGTGTCCTTGAGGACGGTGTCCTTGAGGAACGCTAATAAATCAGCGTCCGTCATGGTGGGGGGGGGGGGGATTGGGGGATTTAATTCCTAACTAGCATCCGGGAGCAACGTTTCCGAAACTCCCTGAGCTTCCTACTTCCTAACTCCCCGGGTGGGATATCCCGGGGATGTGTACCCTCCCTGTCGGGTGTAGACAGGGAGGTGAGTGCCTATTTTTGTGTGCCCTAAGCTTGTAAACCCACTGCCGATCTTATTGTGCAGTGGGGCCCTAGGGTCAGAAGACCGGTCCGGTGTGAAGGGGTTGAGACACCCAACCACACCGGGTGATTGCTGGAAGAGAACGGGGTTAGACAGATGGCAGCGACTAGGGAAGCCCCCAAGGCCGCGTACCAAAGCCCTTCCGATTTGACTTAGCCCTGAAGGGGCTTGGGCCGGTGTATCGGGTCAACACCCCTTGGCTTCGTTGGCACCGTGAGGTATCCCACCAAGGACCACGAAACTGTGGATTTTCCCTGAAGGGGCACTACGTTTCAACGACCTCCAAAACAGAAACAAGAAGTCGTCCACTGCCTTGAAAAAGGCGGCTTCGGATCAAAGTTGTAGTCGGCGACCACAGGTGACGTCACGACTGGAGCGTGACGAAACGAACACACACGACACTGAGCACGATAACGGGAGAGCAGCGGGGAGCGGCACGTCCGTCGCGGGCGGGCGTCGGGAGCGGAATGGTGACTCGGTCTTCTTTGGAAGTCGCTACGTCCCCGCTAGAGGACGCGGCGAGCGGTCACGGAGCTTCGCCCCCTGGCCGCGGGGGCACCCCTCAGCCCATTAATATGAGCTCGTCAGTGTGGTGTTACATCAATAACGTAAAGTTTCGGGTTAACGCCTACTGAAAAAGTGATAGCAACGTTAACCCGAGTGTCTATTGTTGTGTTACTGCAGGCGTTGTCGCGCCACTGTGTACAGTGCACAGCGAACGCTTTTTCACGGCACCTCGGCGGTCGGACCCCGCCAGGTGAGACCCCCAGTTGCCTGAGGGAGGCCCAGCGAGGAACGACCAGCGACAGAGGTGCCGACTTTGTTGACACGCCCGCAGTAATATGTAATCCCCGTCCGCCCCGCGCACAGATCGAGCCGTTTGCGGTTTGGACTGCGAGAAGGTAATTATGTTTGTGTGTGAGCGGCCGTGTAGTGTGAGTACTACCGCCCAGTGCATTTGCACCGAATAGCGCTTCCACTACGCCAATATTCGGTGCGTGAGTTCGAGCGAATGTCGAGAAATGCTTATTGTGTGAGCGTTGCGCAACTCGCCTATATTAACTTAGAACGAGCCGCGCTTCGCGATGTGCGTTGTGTGTGGAGTCTTATTGTTTGAGTGAGCCGCGTGTTACGTGAATGCGACTCACTCAGGCGTCATAACCGGTGCGATGGGCCGTCAAACGTCCGCGATCAGGTCGCGGGGCAGGCGCCTCGCGTCAGGCGGGCGCGCGTGCCAGGGCGCAAGGTGCTTGACGTGGGGCCAAGCTGATGCGTCGGCACGCGCGAACATTGCCTTCGCGAGGCGCTGCGCAAACTCATCCAGGCTCTCAATCCCAAGATCTCGCTGGATGACGTCGTTCCTCACCAAGTAAGGGGCGTCGAGTATGGTCCGCAGCGCAAGGTGTTGTTGCGCGCGGAGCTTCTTCCGGTTCCCCTCAATGGTGAGGGCGAGCCATGCGGGGGCGGCGTACGTCAGTATTGGGCGTATGTACAGTTTGTACACGCCCAACTTGACGCGCACCGGGAGTTGGGACGAGAGCACCGGTCTGAGCTTGTTGCGGACAGCTTTTGCCTGCGCGACGACCGCGCGGACGTGCGAGCCCATCGTGAGTCGGCGGTCGATGGTCACACCCAGGTACTTGGCCTGGGGCGCCCAATCGACGTCGACTCCTTGCAGCTTCAGAGGTGGTGGGAGGCGCGATGAGCCTGTAACAATCGCCTGCGTCTTACCCACGTTAACCGAAAGCCGCCATTTGGCGAGCCAGTCTGGGAGGAGGTCGAGCACGCGCTGCATCTTGGACGCCGCGTGCCTGGCGTTCATGGAGGTGGTGATGTACGCGGCGTCGTCTGCGTACAGCGCGAGCGTCGACTGTGGCGTGGTGGGGATGTCGTCGGTGTAACGTGAGTAACACGCCGGCGACAGGCAGCTGCCCTGCGGCACGCCCGCCCTAACGGGGCGGGGGGCGGACAGCGCGCCGTCGACCACCACTCTGAAGCTTCTGTGGGACAGAAAAGATTGAATCACTCTTACCACGCGACGGGGTGCGTCCGATGTGGCCAGCTTATATAATAGGCCGTCGTGCCATACTCGGTCGAAGGCCTTTTCCATGTCGAGGAATACTGCGACCGCGTACTCCTTCTTGTTCATCGACGATGACAGCAGGTGCAGTACCCTCGACAGCTGGAGCGTCGTACTATGTTCCGCCCGGAATCCGAATTGTTCCGGGCGCGGGACGATGTGAGACGTCAAGTGTCGCAGCAGGAGCGCCTCGAACACCTTGGAGATGGTGGGCAGCAGGGTGATCGGCCGATAGCTCTCAGGCTTCAGGATGTTCTTTCCCGCCTTGGGCAGCATAATGACGCGCCCCTCCTTCCAGATGGCCGGGAAAACCCCCGTGCGCAGCACTCCCGTAAACAGGCGCGCCAGCGCCGCGACCATACGGGGCGGCAGGTGGCGCAGCGCTGTGTTGGTAATGCCGTCGGCACCGGGGGCCTTTCTTGGCTTCGTCCGCCAGATGGCGCGTCTAACTGCCTCCGGCGAGATAAACAAGGCGTCCTCCTCAGGAGCTATCGGCGTGGCGAAGTAGTCCCCAAGGTGTTGCTCGACTGCCGCGACGTGTGCGTGCTCGGCGGTCGGGTTCGGCTGGAACTGACGCTCCAGGTGTTCAGCAAAGACCTCCGACCGGTCCTCTGCCGTGTAAATGAGCACCCCGTCGCTGCCTCTTAGCGGGCGCACCGGGGCTGGGGTACCGGTCAGCTGATGGCACAGCTGGTGGGTCGACTGCCAGTCGGTCGCTGCGGCGTCTAGTCGTTCCTCCCAGCTCGCGGCGGCCAGTGCTTTGACCTCGACCTTGACCTTCTCCGCGAGACGGTTGAGCTGCGTTTTCAAAGTGGGACAGCGTAGTTGTTGCCACTGCTTGCGTAGGCGCCTCTTCTCGGCAACCAGTGCACGTACCCGTGGCGGTAGGGGCGGCTGTAGCCCTCTCCCCTCCGTGGGTGGGATAGTGGTGGCCTCTTCCAAGGCGCATTGTACGCAAGCAGTGATGTCGTTGGCTAACGAGTCAACGTCCGCGGCGGTAGTAATAGGTCGAGTGGGCGTAGTGATCGCAATCTTTTCTGTGAATATGTCCCAGTTTATGATGCGACGTGGCGCTGGTGGCTTCAGTCGGGTCGGCATTCCCGATAGGACGACGAGCACGGGATGATGGTCCGAGCCCATCTCGTCGTCTATCACCTGTTGGGTGATCTGGCAGCGTAGCCCACGGTGTACTAGAATGTCTAGTACGTCGGGCATGTGATCGTGGTTATCCGGGTAGTGGGTGGGCATATCTGGGCCCGACACCGTGTAGCCGTGGGCTTCGGCATCGGCGAAGAGTCTGGTCCCCGCCCAGTTGGTTGAGTACGCGTTCCAGCCTGGGTGCTTGCTATTCAAGTCGCCGGCGAGGATGGTAGCGTTGTTATTGTAGTTTAGGACCGCCCGTAGTTCAGTGGTGTTGAAGTGGTACCCGGGCGGTCTGTACACGGCGTAGATGTTTAAGTCCTCGCCGGCCACGTGCAGCTGTACACCCAGCGCGTACATGGCGTGCAGCGTGATCATGGGGAGCTCCTGGTGGATGACCCTTCGCTTTACCAGCACATCGGACGATCCGGCGGGGAGCCGGCGTCGTGGCCCAGAGAGCCACGACTGCCGGCTTTCTTCGACATCTTCTATCTTCTTATTTAAAATTGTTGTTATTTAAAATTTCACTCGGCAGTAGCGGAGCCCCCGTGACCGCTACGGTGCGTTGCCGCACCGGGCAGAACGGGGCAAGACGCCCTTCGTGTGCTCCCCCGAGTATTTATTTCTAAACACCCGAGACAACACACGAAGAAAATCTTGGAGTTGGTCGGTCCGGACGGGATAGGTGGCGCTGATGTAGGCACGTCTTCACACTGCGGCTCCGGGCGGTCCCTGAACGCAAGGGATAGTTGCCCTATATTTATATTCGTGCCACTTTGCTGGCCAGCGATCCTTTTTTGCTGGCCCGCGATCCATTTCCTCACCCCCGATACCATTCATTTATTATATTTCCTAATACATAAGCCTTGAGCTGGCGAGTCTTTTATTTTCTTAATGTAACATCTTAAACCTACTTAATAACATATAGATCTTACCTCCGCGACGTTCTATTTCGTTATGACGTGAAAAATTTTTTTTTTTTTTTTTTGAATGTACTACTCGCAGTTCAGCACATTAAGGCTGGTTACTGCTCAACCGGGCAATCCTGTGGTTGCCTTAGATTCTAAGGCCCCCAGCCAGGGCTTAAAACTAAATGGCCGCTCGCTAAGGGCATCCCCTGTGGGACACGGGCCTCGGCTTAGCGGGGTCATTGAAGGGGGGCAGCAAGGGACAGGCTGGGTCTGATTGATATTATTTAGGGGATTTAACGCTAATGGCTCAGCAGCGCGGGCTGGCTCGTTAGGCAAAAGTCGGGGAGGGTTTTGACGGGGGCGTCGCGATGGACCTCGTCGGCGAGGTCGGAATACGGAACGCGTTCTGGGTTTGTTTTTCCTAAGAGTGCTGGTTTCCCTACTACTCTCTTGGGTCAGGGTGATGGGGTCATCGGGCTCAACAAGAGTATGCCGCGGTCGGCGGATCTTGCTGATCTGGGAGGGGGTGTATCGGGTGGCCGATACGATAAGGGGGTTTTGGTGCTTTTTAGCGGACTCTATGAAACGCTTGGAAATACGTTTCATGAATTGTTTGATGGTGGGGATACGGAGGTCGACATGGAGACGCTCATTTCTAACGTACCACGGGGCTCCCGTAGCCTTTCGGAGAAAACGGTTTTGGATGACCTGCAACCTATGGATTTGGCGGGGCTTAGCGTGTGCGAAGGCTACACACGCGTAAGTCATTATCGGGCGTATGCACGTGGTGAAAATGCGTAGTTTGCATTTCAGGGATAGCTTGCTGCGTGCGTTCATGCATGTAATGAAGCCTACTGAGAGCGAATGCGGCACGATTGCGCACCGTCTTAATGTGCTCTCTGAAAGTAAGCTTTCGATCGAGGATCACGCCTAGATATTTAGCTTGCTCAACCCAGGGGATCGGCTTGCCAAATAACGTGATCGGACTGGGACGGGGGGGGAAGAGACGAGTCTTGGGCTTGTAAAACAAGATCGCCTGACTCTTCTCTGGGTTGACTTCCACTCTCCATTTCCGGAACCAAGCGCCTAGTGCGTTTGCGGATCTCTGGAGGTGGCCGGCTATTGCCTTCTCGCTATTGCCGGAGCAATATATCGCCGTGTCGTCAGCGAACAGAGCTAGCTGTGTCTTAGAGCTAGTGGGAATATCGCTAGTAAATAGCGAGAACACTAGGGGGGAGAGAACACCGCCTTGGGGTACTCCGGCGCGAATGGGATGAGGGGACGAAAGCGCACCTTCGATTCGGTACTGGAAGGTACGGTTCGACAGATAATCTCGTAAGATGAGCACGAGACGATCCGGCACACCGATCTGGTATAGTTTGTATATCAGCCCGTTGTGCCAGACCTTGTCGAAAGCTTTCGCTATATCGAAGAACAGGGCTCCCGTAACGAGACCGCGCTGGTATTTGGCGCTGATATGTTCAACGATACGGTAGACCTGTTGGACGCAAGAGTGGTTTGATCTAAAACCAAACTGCTCATTGGGGAGGAGGCTCTTAGCTTCGACAAAATCCTTAAGACGCTTATGAATAAGCCTCTCGTAGATCTTACCTAGGACTTTGAGCAGACTGATGGGACGATAGCTGGACGGGGAGGACTTGGGTTTTCCAGGTTTGGGGATACCGATGACGGTAGCCTCTTTCCACGTCTGTGGGAACATGTTGTTGGACAGAGCGCCATTGAAGATGGCGGTCATTAACATGATCAGAGTAGCCGGGAAGAATCGAACCACTTTATTGGTGATTCCATCGGCGCCCGGGGCTTTTCTGAGTTTGAGACGGCCGATGATCTCCTTCACCTCGTCGGGAGTGACGGGGGGGAGGGGATCATCGGGGTCCTCTACTGGTGGGAGGGAGGCTCTACGTTCGACTTCGGCATTCACCATATCGAGATGAGCCTTGTCTACTGGTTGGGAGCTGGGAGAACATTGGGACTCTAGACTGTCGGCCAGGCATTCGGCTTTGTCCTCGTCATCGAAGGCGACGGTGTTGTCGGGACGCGTGAGCGGAGGCATAGAGGCAACCTCAGAGGCGCGTAGTTTCCTCTGAAGTTCCCAGAATGCCTGATGGGTAGGTTCGAGGTCACCCAACATCTTATCCCAGCGACTTTCACGCAGTTCAGCGATGCTGTTACTTACTTTACGCTGTAAGTAGCGCATGTGAACCTTGTTGGCTTCGCAGGGAAAGGCGCTGTAGGCACGGACTGCCGCGTTCTTTTCAGTCACTAGCTCACGCACCTCGTCCGGGAGTTTCCAGTGGTGATTGCTCACCATCGGAGACTCCTTAGAACATTCGTTCAGGACAGATTGCACGTGATCCGTGAGTGAATTGATCGCGGCTGTCGTGTCTGCGACAGACTCGATTAGGTCGGGGATTTGGTCCAGATGGGGTGACGTGGTAACCTTCAGCTTTTCGCTTACTTGGCGCCAGTCAGTGGTCATTCGGGTGGGAGGAGGCTGGGTAGGATCCATCGGCCCTGATCTAGGAGCAAGCTCCAGGATCACGGGTCTATGGTCCGAGTTTAACTCGTCATGCGTCTCCACAGAATGTAACCGAAGGTTGACATTTTTGAGGAGGGCGATGTCGAGTACATCGGGGGAGTGGGAAGGTGAGTGCGGGTAGTGGGTGGGATGCATCGGAGCGATGACATCGAAGTTCAGGACGCTGCACAGTTCGAACACTACCTTGCCTCTCGGGTTGGTAATGCGACTGTTCCAGGAAGGATGTTTGGCGTTGAGGTCCCCCGCCAGTATGACGGAGTCGCTCAGGCCAAGAAGTTTAGTCAGGTCATCTTTCATAGCGGGAGTGTCCACGGAGTTGTTGGGTGGGACATAGGCTGAGATGATCGTAACGGGTTGATGTCCTGTCATACCTAGCCGACAGACTGAGACCTCAAACTTATCGAGGGAGGGAGGATCCATAGGGATGCAGTAAAGGGACGCTTTGTAGTAGATAAGGGTACCTCCTAAGTGGCAGCGGGTCCTATCATTGCGAACCATGCGATAGTTGGCAATTTTGGGGTCCCGATGGGTAGGCTTTAGGAAGGTCTCTTGTATTAATAAGATGTCTAGGTGATGGTCGCGGAGGAACAAGGCGATCTCATCACGTTGGGCTCTAAGGCCATTGGCATTGAAAAACCCTATCCGGAGGGCTGTCGGTTTGAACCTACACGTTACTCTGGACTTATCCATTATGGGTCAGGATAGTGTATTTTTGGACGTAGTGAGCAACGTCTGCGTACTCACGGAAGACTGCAGAGTGGTCTCCCCTGCAGTTTCGTAGCGACTCGGCCATGGCCTTGGCGCGGTCTGAGTAGAAGGCTTGGTATGTGACCAAGATAATGTTATGGGACACGTCACCAATTTGGGCTGAGAGGGAGGAGGCTGGTGAGGCAGCTTGCACTGGGGCTGGGGCAGGAGCCTGGGTCACCGTTGGTGGGAGTACTACGTCCATTAGGGGCGTGATGGACTGGGTGGGCTTTGGGGTAGGGGTGACTTTAGGGGCCTCCGTGGTCATGGGGGCGGGGGCGCCAGACCTTAGTGCCGGGAAGTGGGCCTGGTGGTTGAGGGCGTTCCACGGGCTGGAACGCTGAGGCTTTAGGGAGTCGGGCATCTTGTCGCTAAGTTGGGGACATTCCCTTTGCTGGCGAGCACTTGCTCGCTTAGCTAACTTAGGGGCGGTGGCTTTAGGGGCTTTGGGACAACCGCGATAGTTGGCCGTGTGGCCGGACTGGCCGCACAGAACGCAGCTGGGCGGTTCAGTGCACTGGGTCGGGTCTTTGGGGCGGGGGCAGTCTGTGGTGCCGTGGTTACCCAGGCACTTAACGCATCGGGGTATCCCGAAGCAGAAGCGCTGGGAGTGCCCATAGAGCTGGCATCGATGGCATTGGCCTACGATGCCGCTTCGGCGGGGTTTCTCGATTGAGAGGCCGGAGAGGCCACAGATGTTCGAAATCGAGAAGATAGGATGGTGTCCCTCTGTGGGCTCGCACACAACGAGCACCATGTTATAGGACTCGCCCCGGCGACGGTGCATGCGGTGCACCTCCGCTACTGGGATACTTTGCGACTGAAGGTCGCTTAGTATGTCGGCTGTAGGGATTTCGCGAGGGACGTTCTTTACCACCACTCGTGTCTGACGGTCCTCGGGGAGATTATAAGAATGGAACGGTATGTTCCTTGCGGACAGGAGTTTATGTAACTCTCTGTAGTCCTTGGCGGACGGGACAGTTACTTTGATGCCGAGTTGGACTGCTCTGGCATTAGTATAATTAATCTGGCGGGCCTTGCAGGCAGTGGACACCTCTGTCCATTTGGCCTTGTCGTGAATGAACACGGGTGGCGGAGGGCGGACTTTGGGGGCTGAGGTTTTTGGGACTGCGGCCTCGACTGCCATCGGGCTGGCGGATCGGCTTGCCTGCTGGGAGGACCCAGCTGCCGAGGAGGGGCGGGATTGGGGGGCTGAAGATGGGAGGGAGGGGTGAGTGGGGGCAGCCTTTTTTGGGGCTTGCTCCTTGGAGGAGACTTTTTTCTTCCTCTTCCCCCCGGTGACGAGCTGGAAGTCGTCTTCCGAGGAGGAGGTGTCTGGGGAGGAACATGGCCCTGTCAGGTCCATTTCCTCAACCTCTGGGGAGGGAGAGCGGGACTCAATTGTCTCTGAGACAATTGTTGGGGTGTCTACTACCGGTTTCTCGGTAGCGGTTTCAGCGGCGGCGCCGACTATTGTCTTGGAAACAATAGCCGGTTTCGCAGAAGTCGTGGGGGCTGGGGCGGAGTTTTGTTCTTGCCGCTTAGCGGCAAGATGTTTGCCAAGTTTGGCAGACATCTCAGGGTCCCTGCGAATTATAGCAGCAAGTTGCTTGCTATATTTAGTGACAAATTCGGTGTCCTTGAGGACGGTGTCCTTGAGGAACGCTAATAAATCAGCGTCCGTCATGGTGGGGGGGGGGGAATCGGGGGATTTAGTTCCTAACTAGCATCCGGGAGCAACGTTTCCGTAACTCCCTGAGCTTCCTACTTCCTAACTCCCCGGGTGGGATATCCCGGGGATGTGTACCCTCCCTGTCGGGTGTAGACAGGGAGGTGAGTGCCTATTTTTGTGTGCCCTAAGCTTGTAAACCCACTGCCGATCTTATTGTGCAGTGGGGCCCTAGGGTCAGAAGACCGGTCCGGTGTGAAGGGGTTGAGACACCCAACCACACCGGGTGAATGCTGGAAGAGAGCGGGGTTAGACAGATGGCAGCGACTAGGGAAGCCCCCAAGGCCGCGTACCAAAGCCCTTCCGATTTGACTTAGCCCTGAAGGGGCTTAGGCCGGTGTATCGGGTCAACACCCCTTGGCTTCGTTGGCACCGTGAGGTATCCCACCAAGGACCACGAAACTGTGGATTTTCCCTGAAGGGGCACTACGTTTCAACGACCTCCAAAACAGAAACAAGAAGTCGTCCACTGCCTTGAAAAAGGCGGCTTCGGATCAAAGTTGTAGTCGGCGACCACAGGTGACGTCACGACTGGAGCGTGACGAAACGAACACACACGACACTGAGCACGATAACGGGAGAGCAGCGGGGAGCGGCACGTCCGTCGCGGGCGGGCGTCGGGAGCGGAATGGCGTGAAAAACAAGTTCGCGCCATATTTATATGGCCCCGTCCCCCGCCTCAGTACTATAAATATCTGCGGTCGGGCCGCAAACTTGTTCGGATCAGCTGTTGCCGTCTTCGCGAAGACACCTGTCCACAAAGTGACCGCGAAGTACCCGTACGAGCCATCATATCTTTCTTCTCCTACCCTACGACTGTGTGATCGGGCCTAGTTCATTCGCACAGCCGCAGGGCGGAGCCACTGCGACTTCGGAAAGTTTTTCGAATTTGAAATTTTTTTTTCTGTAACGGCTGCGGAAGCACAAGGCCAACACAGAATCTAGTGCTCCAAGATGCCGAAGCCCGACGCCCGCGGCTCCCTGGGCCGTGGAGGCGCACGGGAACCCGACCCGCCGCCAGAAATCATCAGAAAATGCCGTCCGTCGCTGGATCGGGCAGTGTCGCTGCCTGACATCGGCGCCGCGCTGTCTGGCTCGGCGTCCGAGGCTGGCGCCACGCTGTCTGGCGCAGCGACGGCCCGCCCGCCGCCACCGCAGTCGCATGAAATGCGCGCTGCGACATCGAAGCCGCCGAAGAAAAACCGAGAGGAGCGCAGGTTAGTGGTCGACGCACCGAAACGTCGGCGCCCGCGCGCGCTACGCCCTCGTCGTCGTCGAGCCGGCCCCGGCCTGCGCCTCCGCACCCCGAGGTGACGCGCTCCGCGACTAAGCAGGCTCCGGTACCTGCCCGCGACTCAGCCGCCGCGCGCTCGCAAGCGCCGCAGGCACGCACGTACGCGCAGTCCGCCGCGACCTCACCCGTACAGTCCGCCGCGCGCGCGCCCGCCGCGCCGCGCACCGCGTCGGCCGCGCCCCGCAGCTTGCTGGCGGGCGCAGCGGCCCAACCTGCGAGTCAACCAACTCGAGACCCGAGGCTGAATAGGGCAACCGCAGCGCCCGCGACCCTATCAACCCCTCCTACACCCGCGTCGCCCGCTCCACCGCGAGTTGCCGGCTACGAATCGCCGGCAACATACTCGACCCAGTCGTCGCGCGCCGGGTCGTATATGTCGCTCACGTCACTGCCGGCGGATAAAACGTTTAAAGTGGCCATTAGGGGGCTGCCGGTAGACACAGTCCCCCAGGAAATCGAAGAGGAGCTCCGCTCGCTAGGTTACGAGCCGGAGTACGTGCGCCACATTAGGGCGCGCCAAGGAAGACCCGGCTTCGTATTTTACGCCATGCTGCGGCGCACCCCTGACGTGCGCCGAATCTTTGACACCACCACGTTCATGCTGATGAGGGGGGTCAAGATAGAGGCATGGCGGGGAAAACGTGGGCCTGCTCAGTGTCATCGGTGCCAGAAATTCAGGCACTCATCACACCAATGCAACCGCCCGCTCGCCTGTGTGAGATGTGGCGAGGGGCACGCGGCGCGTGAATGTCCGCGCCCCAGAGAAGAGCCAGCCACATGCGCGAACTGCGGGGGCGCACACCCCGCAAACCACTACACATGCCCAATTTTTAAAAAAGAGAGACAGAATAGGCGGGCGGGCACTGCCGCCATCACGGCGGCATTACAAAGCCGCCCTAAGCTGAGCCAGGTGGACGCTGACCAAAGCGCACCTAACCTGATGGCGGCAGCGAACGGGCCCACGAACAGAGACGGAGCCTCCTCTTCCAAAAAGAAAAGGAAGAGGAAAAGGGGCCGAAAGGGCAAGAAACCCAACCCCCCGGCGACCGATCCCCAAACCCATGAAGGGAGGGGAGCCCCTCAGAACGAGGAGGTAGGAACGCTCCCACGGGAGACCTCTCAGGCCGCCACTGCGCAACGGACGGCGCAGGCAAACTCAACAGACAGACTGGCGCCTACTAATAAAAATATAGTCGGCAATAAAATAGTGGCGTCGGGAAAAATTGTAAGGAAAAGTACGAATATCGATGCCACTACATGTGGAGCCGACATCGAAAGGAATGTCGGCACTAACACAAATAAAAACAAAAAGGATTTCACTGCCTGCGCCATCCAATTGCTGATGGACCTGATTAAGGCCATCAGACAAGGCCAGGACATAGAACAGGTGATACTTGACGGCTTGGCCTCATTACTCACATTATATCATGGCTAAGCCGTTAAGAATAATACATTGGAACGCCCGCGGCCTGAGAGGTAAGGTCGCCCCTCTGAGACTCCTCCTGAGGGACCAAGATGTCGACGTGGCGCTCATAAGCGAGACGCTCCTGGGACCCGAAGATAGGGTTAGGTTCCCAGGTTACCTCGTTTATAGGAAGGACGAACGGTCGGCATTAAACGCTCGATATCGTGGTTTGGCAGTGCTGGTAAAGCGAAGGGTCATCCATCAAGAGGGAGCTCTTGATGGATGACCCTCGACGACGCTGCACACTATGTACGCGCTGGGTGTACAGCTGCACGTGGCCGGCGAGGACCTCAACATCTATGCCGTATACAGACCGCCCGGATACAACTTCAACGCCACTGAATTACGGGCGGTCTTAAATTACAACAACAACGCGACCATCCTCGCCGGCGACTTGAATAGCAAGCACCCAGGTTGGAACGCGTACTCCACCAACAGGGCGGGGATTAGACTCTTCGCTGATGCCGAAGCCCACGGCTATACGGTGTCTGGCCCAGACTTACCCACCCACTACCCGGAGAACCAAGCACACATGCCCGACGTGCTGGACATCGTAGTCCACCGTGGCACAGTAGAAATATGGAACAGTACAGAAACTTCGAACAAACGATCGAAACGGCACACTCACACAGACGCGCACATCTACGAGGCCCCTAAGGGACCTTCGCGGTGCTCTCAGTGGCGGGTGCCGTGTTCATAGATAATACCTACGCTCTATTATAATGGCTATAGATGGGCCACTCAGGTTTTCGTTTTGCAAAAACTGAGTACCCAAGCACAGATTTTTAATACTAGTATTAAATCCTTATACCGAAGACTGATTGTAATTTATATTGTATTATAATTTATATGACATATGGAATAAATGAATTCTTATGACTATGAAAAAATAAATGACCATAATTTTACGACAACATTATATTATAGTCTTGTCAAAGGAATTTAGCCTTCGAAACATACACGTAGGAACGTAATTACTTCACAAAATAAGTAACAATAATTTTTCAACATACAGAAATCCTTCATCAAAATTTTAGGGCAGATATTAGGTATAATTGAAATGCAATAAAATAGAAAAAAAAGTTAAGCATAGAAATGATAAACAATATTCAGTTTGTATTTTTTTTTACAATGGTATTATTTACATTTTGACCAAAGAAGAAAGTCGCATGGTGTTTAATACCGGGATGGTATCTGGAGTAAAATTGACCTGAAGGTACACTAGCGGAAATAAAAGCAAAATAAAACCACTGTGTACTGAACTTGTACGATAGCTACCATCCCGGTATTAAAGATTGGTCCTACGAGCCGGGTCTTAGGACAGCTTTTTGATATAGTGGAGCCACCGTTGGCCCGCTTCCTCGTGTACTTGCAGTGGATCGCTGCAGCAAGGTACACGGTCACCCGCACTAGCTGCGACAGCATTCCCCAGCTTTGGCGGAGAGCAGAGGCAGCATCAGCGGACTAGTTCAAGGAGTGGCCACCAGAGGGCGCCACTCTCAGATCAACACATCACCGCTAGTCAGCAAGGTGGCGCAGACGCAGCTACCACACGACGTCACAGGGGACGTCACGAGCAGTTCCGATAGCAGTCACAGAGGGCGCCACTTGCAGGTTGAAATTTGGTGTTTGTGTGAAGTGCAGTTTTTGTGAGTACTATTTATATATTTTCTTGTCCACGTATTTGGGCAGTCATATCGATTCAAATAACTTTGAACTCTATTCCAAGGAGAATTTGAACTTATAAAATAGTGAAGAAGTTTCAACTTAGAACAATATCAATGAGTGATTTTGGACATTCAACTTAGAAAATTTCATTTAGAATTTTAGAAACTTTAAGTTTGTGCATGTTAGAATTAGGACTTAGAATATTTTATAAAAAACGAAGGAACGGGGAGTCTATGCCCGATTTCCACCAGATTTGTGTTTCAAAAACACTTGTAAGATTTTAAATAGTGATTTGGAACTTGTAATATTTTTGTTTTTGTGAACATACAAGTTTTCAACACTACTTTGCAAGTTATTTATTTATTTCTGTTGAGAAGGTTGTTATCTAATTGGGTCTACACTTATTTTGTTTAATTACTTGATTTTAGATTTGTTGATATCTTTATTCAATTAAACATCATTTTAATTTGCATAATTTATTTAGATAAATCACTTATACAATGGAAGGTATAATCAACGTTTTAAAGGATCAACAGAATGTTATTACAAAGGGATTAACCAATTTTAAGAAATGCGGTAAAGATAGATTAACCTTAGAATATATTGAAACAAGGCAAGAGTTATTGGAAAGGGATTGGGCATTGTTTAAAGAAAATAACACAAGGCTATATGAAAATTATAAAACAGAATCAATATTGCAGAAAGTAGTAGATATTTACGATGCAACAGAGGATACTTACATAATTTATAAAAGTTTAATGAAAACAGCTCTTAATAAAATCGTATTGACTAAAGAGTCTGTACATCAATCTAATAATACTGCAAATAATAACACTTCTAAATCTAATAGTAATTACGTAAAGTTGCCCAAAATCTCCATTCCAATATTCTCTGGAAAATATAACGAATGGACAACTTTTCATGACCTTTTTACTTCATTAGTACACAAAAATGAATCCTTAGATAATGTACAAAGGCTTCATTATTTAAAGGGTCACCTTTCGGGCGAAGCAGAGCAATTAATTCGTCACACTCCTATAACTGACGCCAATTATATTCAATGCTGGACTCAATTGCAAAGGCGTTATAGCAATAAAAAGTACTTAACTAATTGTATTCTCAAAAGGTTGTTCGGTCAAAAACGAATGCAGGTGGAATCATCTTCATCCTTGAAGGATTTACTTGATACCACTTGTGATTGTCTGAATGCGTTGAGTAATTTAAAGATAGACGTTAGCACATGGGATGTTATAATCATACATATTGTTACTTTTAAATTGGACAATGAAACCCGTAAACAGTGGGAGCTTAGTGTTTGCAACAATGACTCCAACAATGACTTACCAACGTTGAACCAGTTTAAAACCTTTATAGAAAATCGGTTTCGTGCTTTAGAGTGCTTAGAGCCTAAAAAGGCACCAGTTCATCAGGGCAACAACAGTAATAAGAGTTCGTTTGGTCATACTCCAAGGGCAATGTTGGCAACGAGTTCGGCAATTCAATGTGAATTCTGTGCAGAAGGACACAAACTCTGTTTTTGCAAGAAATTCACAAAGCAAACAGTTGAAGTCAGGCGTGATTTCGTAGCAAAACATAAAATGTGCTTCAACTGTTTGGGTGGCAATCACTTGGTTTCGGAGTGTCGAAAACCTACTTCATGTAAGGTTTGTCAGAAGCGCCATCATTCGCTGCTTCATGTAGGTCAAGAATCGGATAAAAGAGAGCAACCTTCGACATCAGCGGCAATCGATAGTGTTAGTTCACCTAATACTAGTACGATTGTATCGTGCCTGTCGACAGGTAACATACCCAAGCCTAGACAGGTTTTATTAGCCACAGCACTAATAAAAGCCGAGTCACGTTCTGGTGAGCTTCAGACTGTCCGCGCCTTGCTCGATCAAGGTTCGCAGGCATGTTTTGTAACTGAAGCTGTAGTTCAGCTACTCAACCTGAAAAGAATCCCCATTAGAGGAACTATTTCTGGTCTTGGTGGTAATAGTCCAACCATGGCAAGGTACATGGTGCATTTGAATATCCAATCGCGGTTGGATTCAAATTTTAGTCTTAAGGTTTATGCTTACGTATTGGCTAAGATTACGTCATACTTACCTGAGTGTAAAGTTGACACTAACCTGGATTGGTTGAACATTAACTCGTTGCAACTTGCAGATCCAGAGTTCAGCACTCCCAATAAAATAGATGTTTTGCTGGGCGCTGATGCTTACAGCTGCATCATTAAGGCAGGCATAGTAAAGAATCCTTCTGGTACTCTCATGGGCCAGAACACTACATTAGGGTGGGTCCTGTCCGGTTCGGTTAGTAGGGATACGATTACAGATTCAAATAAAATTAGTGTGTTGCATGCACAAGTTAATGAAGACGATATATTAAAACGATTTTGGGAGATTGAAGAGCAAAATAATTTAAAGAAAATACTTACCCCGGAAGAAAATAAGTGTGAAGAGATGTATACTCAAACTACAAAAAGGGATAATAGTGGCAGATACGTAGTAAGGTTACCTTTCCGCGATGAAAATCCTACTTGTCAAGGTGGAGGTTCACGTGCTGTCGCTGAAAAAAGATTTAAGGCATTAGAAAAAAGATTAGAACGAAATACAGATCTAAGGGAACAGTACAAGAAAGTTATTGATGAATATTTACAATTAGGACACATGAGACAGATAAGTCAGAACGATACGAAGAAGGAAGTCGCTGTATACTTGCCTCATCATGCTGTAGTCCGGGAAGACAAAACTACCACAAAGGTGCGTGTTGTCTTCAACGCTTCCGAGAAGAACTACAACGGAATTTCACTTAATGACACGTTGATGGTGGGACCTACATTGCAGTCTGATTTAAGACACACAGTCTTAAGATGGAGGCTTCATCCCATAGCACTGGTAGCGGACATTGTAAAAATGTACCGCCAAATCAGGATCTCGGAAGAAGACGCAAGGTTTCAGCGCATATTGTGGCGAGACACTCCGAACACTGAAATCAAGGATTACGAGCTGGTGACGGTTACTTTCGGAACGGCATCAGCACCATACCAAGCCGTAAGAACCCTACATCAGGTATCCTACGACGAAGGTAAATATTACCCTCTCGCTTCCGATATGGTTCTAAATTGTTTTTACATGGACGATTTGATGACCGGTTGTACTAATGTTGAAGCAGGGCTGGAAATATACAGGCAAATGACAGCGTTATTACAGAAAGGTGGATTCAAGCTCCAAAAATGGAACAGTAATAACCAAGAAATAGTAGATCGGATACAAGACATAGAAAGTAATCAATTGAAAGGACAAACAGATCAAACTAGGACAAAGCACAAAATAATACAGGACACAAAACAAACAATAGAGTACGACAAATCAAATAATTTAGAACACAAAGAAAAGGAAGTTGAAATAAAATTAGATAGCACTATAAAAATTCTAGGAGTTACCTGGAACCGTAACGCAGACACCTTCCAATACACGGTGAATCTCCCACCTCCAACGACCGCACCTGTAACTAAAAGATCCATTATTTCAGTGATAGCACGTCTTTTCGACCCACTAGGCTGGTTAGCCCCTAGTGTGGTTCTAGCGAAGGTATTCATCCAGAAATTATGGCTTGCAGGTGTAGGTTGGGATGAGGAGCTAACCAGTGATCTGAAAAATGAGTGGAGATCATATCGTGAGGAATTATTACTACTTACCAAAATTCGGATTCCTCGTTGGCTCGGCACTAAGTCGAACGACTATCTGGAACTCCACGGTTTTAGTGACGCGTCCAAAACTGCGTACTCAGCTGCGATTTACTTGCGGAGTGTAAACGCGGAAGGCAATGTTCATGTGTCATTGCTGGTTGCCAAGACAAGGGTTGCTCCAGTAAAACAGATAAGCATTCCGCGGCTAGAACTCTGCGGAGCAGTCTTGCTATCACAGATACTGTCTCAAACAGCTACAGTATTGAATATCTCTCAAGATAAGGTCAAGGCTTGGACGGATTCCACGGTGGTGTTGGCCTGGATAAATAGCCACCCAAGTAAATGGAAGACGTTTGTAGCCAATAGGACATCTGAAATTTTGACATCTATGAAAGCGTCGCAATGGTTTCACGTCTCCACTAAAGATAATCCAGCAGACTGCGCTTCTAGAGGGATGCTTCCCAGTTCACTTTTGGAAAATGAATTATGGTTTTCCGGACCATCTTTTCTTAAGTTACGACATGTAATATATAGTAAGCCAAATAATGAAAGCAGTACAGATTTTGATGAATTGGCAAGGGTACATGTAGCAATCATTCCATCTTGTCCCTTCTTTGAACAATTCTCTCAGTTACGAAAATTGGTCAGGGTTGTTGCATACTGCCGAAGATTTTTAAAGGAGAACAAAATATACAGGAAAGGATATTTACAAAAAACAGAATTGGACGCTGCACTAGAATGTTGTATTAGGAAAACACAGGAAGAACAATTTACAACAGAATACATAGAACTAAAGGACGAGGGGTATATACATTCAAAGTCAAATAGTCTAAAATCACTTTGCCCCTATCTCGATGAGAAGAACATAATGAGAGTTAGGGGTCGACTGGAGAAATCACAGTTATCCGAACAAATGAAACATCCGATAGTACTGCCTCACTCCAGTCACCTCACTCGGATTTTAATAGCTGATGCACACCAGCGAACTCTTCATGGGGGTCCCCAACTCATGATGAATTATTTAAGGACTGCCTACTGGATCATCGGTGTCAGAAACCTGGTTAAACATCATGTCATTAAGTGTGTGACCTGTGCCAGGCAAAGAGCCAGTACTAAAAATCAATTAATGGGCTCGCTACCAGCTGTTCGATGCACCCCAGCTCGCCCTTTTTTGCATAGTGGGGTTGATTACGCTGGTCCCATTAACGTAAGGGCAACTAAAGGTCGTGGGCAACGCTCATACAAGGGCTATATATGCCTGTTTGTATGCATGGTCACTCGAGCGCTGCACTTAGAAATAGTGAGTGATATGAGTACGCAAGCATTTTTAGCAGCGTTTAGACGTTTCGTGTCTAGACGAGGACACTGTGCTAAACTGTGGAGTGACAATGGGACTACTTTCATTGGTGCATCCAGAGAGTTGCAGCAGTTGACAGCTATACAACCTACCATAGCCGAACATCTCGAGGCAAATGGTACAGAGTGGCACTTCATTCCTGCGCACAGCCCCAATTTCGGCGGCCTTTGGGAGGCAGGAGTGAAGTCAACAAAGTACCATTTAAAAAGAGTGATTGGTGAAGCGACACTTACATTTGAAGAGCTGACTACACTCCTCAGTCAGATAGAAGCATGCTTAAACTCGAGACCTATGAGCACGATTAAAGTTGATGAGCCGGGCGAACCGTTGCCTTTAACTCCAGGACATTTTTTAATTGGAGAGCCCTTGGTGAATGTACCAGATAATCAGTACCTTGATTCAAATATTAACTACTTATCTCGTTGGCAATTCATTCAGCGAATGCTACAGACATTTTGGAAGCGATGGTCAAATGAGTATCTTGTCACTTTGATGAATCGTTACAAATGGTCCTCACAAATCGCTGAGCCAAAAATTGGAGACATTGTGCTAGTCAAAGAGGACAATTTACCACCCAGTCGTTGGTTGATGGGTAGAATAATAAATAAACATCCTGGTGATGATAACATCACCCGTGTGGTTACGTTACGCACAAAATCCTCGACAGTCAAAAGACCAACATCCAAAATATGTATTTTACCTGTAGTCGAGTAACAAGGATTAATTGTATTTGTTTAGCTATAATTTTACAACTATTTATACTGTTATCTTATTGGAATCAATTTATACTATTTTTTTTTTACACTTTTTAATTGTAGTTCCACGGCGAAAAAATCAAATTATATTCATATGTTAAGTTTATTTACACTGTTTACAACGTTTTGTGAAATTGTTGAAGTCCGTCTATTTAAGGCCTAGATTAAATCATGATTAGCTTATTAAGCTATTGTAACCTTATTGTAAGTCAGTAAGTTGTAAGTAGTGATATACATACGAAACAGAGCTTAGAGGTTTTAGTTCAACTTACTATTGCTAATTTCCATTTAGACATTTAAGTTCAGTTTAGAAGGACGTTCCGTCAGTGACGTCCTTGGTGGGCGGTATGTTCACATCACAACGTTTATTTTGTAAAACTTCCGATGAGCTCGACAGATGGCGTTGGCGTCAAGTTAGAAGTCGCTATGGTTTCGTTACATCGGATAGTACTTAAGCAAACATTTTTTTTTTAATAAATTAGCTATCGTACAAGTTCAGTACACAAAGGTTTTATTTTGCTTTTATTTCCGCTAGTGTACCTTCAGGTCAATTTTACTCCAGATACCATCCCGGTATTAAACACATGGAATAATATGCAATAGCGCATTTTCGCGTGACTATTTCTCTCAGTCAACTCCTACCGCAAGCCGTGTTAAAGAACTTCGTCCCAAAGTGACAACCCTAACTCTCTGCTGGAGCGTAGGTAATTATTTCAACAAATGGGCTTAGTTTCCATACTGTTCCATATTTTTACTGTGACCGTGGGCTAAGCTGCCAGATCACCCAGCAGGTGATCGACGACGAGATGGGTTCGGACCATCATCCCGTGCTCGTCGTCCTATCGGGAATGCCGACCCGACTGAAACCACTAGCGCCACGTCGCATCGTAAACTGGGACTTATTCACAGAAAAGGTTGCGACCACTACGCCCACTCGGCCCATCACTGCCGCCGCGGACGTTGACTCGTTAGCCAACGACGTCACTGCTTGCGTGCAACGCGCCTTAGAAGAGGCCACCACTACCCCACCCACGGAGGGGAGAGGGCTACAGCCGCCCCTACCGCCACGGGTACGTGCACTGGTTGCCGAGAAGAGGCGCCTACGCAAGCAGTGGCAACAACTACGCTGTCCCACCTTAAAAACGCAGCTCAACCGTCTCGCGGAGAAGGTCAAGGCCGAGGTCAAAGCACTGGCCGCCGCGAGCTGGGAGGAACGATTAGACGCCGCCGCGACCAACTGGCAGTCAACACATCAACTGTGCCACCAGTTGACAGGTACCCCAGCCCCGGTGCGCCCGCTAAGAGGCAGCGACGGGGTGCTCATTTACACGGCAGAGGACCGGTCGGAGGTCTTTGCTGAACACCTGGAGCGTCAGTTCCAGCCGAACCCGACCGCCGAGCACGCACACGTCGCGGCAGTCGAGCAACACCTTGGGGACTACTTCGCCACGCCGATAGCTCCTGAGGAGGACGCCCTATTTATCTCGCCGGAGGCAGTCAGACGCGCCATCTGGCGGACGAAGCCCAGAAAGGCCCCCGGTGCCGACGGCATTTCCAACACAGCGCTGCGCCACCTGCCGCCCCGCATGGTGGCGGCAGGTGGCGCAGCGCGGCTATCTGGAAGGAGGGGCGCGTCATAATGCTGCCCAAGGCGGGAAAGAATATCCTGAAGCCTGAGAGCTATCGGCCGATCACTCTGCTGCCCACCATCTCCAAGGTGTTCGAAGCGCTCCTGCTGCGACACTTGACACCCCACATCGTTCCGCGTCCAGAACAATTCGGGTTCCGGGCTGAACACAGTACGACGCTCCAGCTGTCGAGGGTACTGCACCTGCTGTCGTCAACGATGAACAAGAAGGAGTACGCGGTCGCAGTATTCCTCGACATGGAAAAGGCCTTCGACCGTGTTTGGCATGACGGCTTAATTTACAAGCTGGCCACATCCGACGCGCCCCGTCGCGTAGTGAGAGTGGTCCAATCTTTTCTGTCCCACAGAAGCTTCAGAGTGGTGGTCGACGGCGCGCTGTCCGCCCCCCGCCCCGTTAGGGCGGGCGTGCCGCAGGGCAGCTGCCTGTCGCCAGCGTGTTACTCACGTTACACCGACGACATCCCCACCACGCCACAGTCGACGCTCGCGCTGTACGCAGACGACGCCGCGTACATCACCACCTCCATGAACGCCAGGCACGCGGCGTCCAAGATGCAGCGCGTGCTCGACCTCCTCCCAGACTGGCTCGCCAAATGGCGACTTTCGGTTAACGTGGGTAAGACGCAGGCGATTGTTACAGGCTCATCGCGCCTCCCACCACCTCTGAAGCTGCAAGGAGTCGACGTCGAGTGGTCGCACCAGGCCAAGTACCTGGGCGTGACCATCGACCGCCGACTCACGATGGGCTCGCACGTCCGCGCGGTCGCCGCGCAGGCAAAAGCTGTTCGCAACAAGCTCAGACCGGTGCTCTCGTCCCGACTCCCGGTGCGCGTCAAGTTGGGCGTGTACAAACTGTACATACGCCCAATACTGACGTACGCCGCACCTGCATGGCTCGCCCTCACCATTGAGGGGAACCGCAAGAAGCTCCGCGCGCAGCAACATCTTGCGCTGCGGACCATTGTTGACGCCCCTTACTTGGTGAGGAACGATGTCATCCAGCGCGACCTCGGGATTGAGAGCCTGGACGAGTTTGCGCAGCGCCTCGCGAAGGCAATGTTCGCGCGTGCCGACGCATCAGCTTGGCCCCACGTCAAGCACCTTGCGCCCTGGCACGCGCGCCCGCCTGACGCGAGGCGCCTGCCCCGCGACCTAATCGCGGACGTTTGACGGCCCATCGCACCGATTATGACGCCTGAGTGAGTCGCATTCACGTAACACGCGACTCACCCAAACAATAAGACTTCACACATAACGCACATCGCGAAGTGCGACTCGTTCTAAGTTAATATAGGCGAGTCGCGCAACGCTCACACAATAAGCATTTCTCGACATTCGCTCGAACTCACGCACCGAATATTGGCGTAGTGGAAGCGCTATTCGGTGCAAATGCACTGGGCGGTAGTACTCACACTGGACGGCCGCTCACACACAAACATAATTACCTTCTCGCAGTCCAAACCGCAAACGGCTCGATCTGTGCGCGGGGCGGACGGGGATTACATATTACTGCGGGCGTGTCAACAAAGTCGGCACCTCCGTCGCTGGTCGTTCCTCGCTGGGCCTCCCCCAGGCAACTGGGGGTCTCACCTGGCGGGGTCCGACCGCCGAGGTGTCGTGAAGAAGCGTTCGCTGTGCGCTGTACACAGTGGCGCGACAACGCCTGCAGTAACACAACATCATACACTCGGGTTAACGTTGCTATCACTTTTTCAGTAGGCGTTAACCCGAAACTTTACGTTATTTTTATAACGCCTCAATGACGAGCCCATATTAATGGGCTGAGGGGTGCCCCCGCGGGCAGGGGGCGAAGCTCCGTGACCGCTCGCCGCGTCCTCTAGCGGGGACGTAGCGACTTCCAAGTTCAAGTTCAAACTTGTTCATTCGTTTTACGGACGTCGCAGAGGTAATATGAGGAAAAACACTATGATATCTTATTCTTATAAGGTAAATGCACTAATATCTAAACATCTAATTACTATAATAACATAAATAATGACGATATATCGTTTTAACTATACGATTTCTACTAGTTTTACGTGTTAATTTACAAATTATAACTAACTTATATCAAAACATTCTTATTCCTTACTTTATGAATCATATTATGATAATAACTAGCTGCTGCCCGCGACTTCGTCCCCGTGGAATCCCCGATTTTAAAACATTCTTTATCGCTGCTCCGCTCCTATTGGCTTAAGCGTGATGTTATATAGCCTAAAACCTTCCTCGATAAATGGTCTATTCAACCCAAAAAGAATTTTTCAATTCGAACCAGTAGTTCCTGAGATTAGCGCGTTCAAACAAACAAACAAACAAACAAACTCTTCAGCTTTATAATATTAGTATAGATTATACAGCTAAAAACATAAATAAAAATAGAAAACAGTAATAGAGTGTGAAACATGTACAGTCGGTGATAGCAATTAGCTGACCCCCCTAAAAATTAATCGATTTTACACCCTATGCTCATACCATTAAACGTTATTCAATATGTATGAGTTTATCAGACTAACACTACTCGTTGAACAGAAACAATAAAAATAATTTTGATACGCAAACTTGAGCTTTAAGAGGTTGGTATTAGGTCATTTATTTATAACTGTTCACCTATTTTAATAAGTGGGTAGTTAGACGTCAATATGCGTATTATGGGGTAGACGAATAAATTGAACAAGATATTCTATGCACAAATAGCAGTGAATACGCGCGAACATTTTTACCTTGCCGTACTAAATTGTAAAAATCCACGCTTTTTTCCTTTTTATTAATTGTTATCAGTTTTGATAGTATAATCGTCATGTCCAAGTTGAGTTGAGTGATTATTTAAAATACAAAATAATCTATTTGCATGAGGAGAATGTTGGTATTAAAGCGATTGCTACGAAACTTAATATAGCGGTAAGTGTATTCTTTTTTATGCTTCATTTATAATTATAGTTATTCCTTAATTCGTTAGTTGGCTTAAAAGCCGGTGAATGTAGAATAATAGACAATTAACTGTTTCATTATGAGTCTAATTTGAGATCATTTATAGGTCTAATTTGATTTATATTATCTAAATTGATAAACGTATTTTTGCAAACTTAATCGATAAATTATGTTTACCTATTCGTTACCTACTAAAATTATGCTTGTTGTGTTGTTTCAGAGAAATACAGTCAGATTGTGGCTAAGACGTTTGACGTGTGGTTTTAATATTCAAAAAGATCATCCTGGACCAAAACCATTCATGAGAGGAAGTGATTGTTGTTGGATATGGTGCGCGGTATGCGGGACCGCTTGCAACAAGTAATAGAAAAAAATGGTGCTCCACTTCGCTATTAAAAGCATATTTTAAATGACTTGAGTAACCAGTGTTGATCACAAACAATACTAAAGTATGTCAGTGTGTGTGTTACATTAACTATTGTTATAATTTCTAACGAAGTATTTCGAATACTACCTAGTTTTTTGTCAAAACCTTATAATAGTAGGGGAGCCCAAGCGGGGATTTCGGGATTTTCTAAAGCGCGGCAGATTAATATACAGGTGGATACCTTGTACCCGGTTAAGTACCTCCACCATGAGGCCCATATATGAGGCCGTCCGTGAAGGATACAGGATCAGATTAGTAAAAAAAAATTGACCATCAGAAATTCTCGAGCGCGTCAGATTAAGGTAGGGTGAGTTAATTACATCCTAAAAAGTGTATATTCCACTAATCTGACAATTTGAGAGTGACGTAAAGAAAGGGGAGGGCAGCAAAGTTGTAAAAAAAAAACGTCATCTCGACATTCTCGAGCGTAGCTATTTTTTTTTTTATTTTGAAGGAAATAATTCAAGAATAATGAAAAATATATAATCTGACGATTTCCGCAAGCCGAAATAACAAAAATTCGTCGATAAAGTTAAATGCGTGGCCCTGCGTGATGCCTACATTTCCTTCTCCACGTTTCTATTCCTCTCTCACTCTTTCTCTTCCTGAGCTTTTCAATTAATTAAGATCAATGATTTAAAAAAAAAATAAAAAAATTATCTTCCCGCAAGAAAATCGAAGATTTTCAAAAATCGGGAAGTTATTGTTTTCACCCCGTTTTGCAAAAATCTAGTTTTCATCAGATCTCGACGTTTTAAGGTCATAGGAAGCTTCCCTGACTACCCCCGCGATGTTGTCACTATGTTTGTATGTATGTGTGTGACTATGTGACTCGCTTATAACTTTTGAACAAATAAACCGATCGGAATCTATTAAACGGCGTTCTAAAGAGTTCCCTCAAAATTAGATTTCTTGTGAATTTGAACCGATTTGGACTGATAGATTTTGAGAAATATTGAAAAATCTCAAAGAAAATAAGTTTTTTTTTAAAGTGGTTTTTTTGGAATAAGTTTTAAACGGCTTTATCGATCAACTACAAAAACTAATCCGCTCTTGAGCTTGAAAAACCACGTCGATCGCCACCATGCTGGTCCAAATCGGTTGATTCGTTTGAGAGATATCGTGAACGAAAGAAACCCGAAAAAGTATTTTTTCGGGTTTTTTGGTTCGATCAATTAAAACTAGAAAATTACTTATGAGGACGATAAAACTGCGTCGAATGCCGCCAACGGGTGAAAATTGCTTGATCCATTCAAAAGTTATTGCGGTTTGAAAATTCCAAAAATAGTGTTCTATGAAACTTCTATCAGACTTTCGAGCTGGGAGAGCTCAAATGCATAGAAATATTATTTCTTTGAACTCAGCGAGCTCAAAATATCACAAATTATATTTTGAGCTCAAAAATGTCATAAGCACAATTTTAAGCAATGGAATTAGCGAGAAGTTGCAGGGATGGCCTTTAGGGTGAACCGTTTTTCTAAATTTTTTGTCAGATCAGGCGAATCCCTCTAGAGAATCGTCAGATTATGAGATAGTACGTTTAAAACATAAAGATGAACCATATATATCTTAATCTGACGCGCTTGAGTATTTCAAAATGGCGATTTTTTTTTGCACATTTTATGAAAATGGCCGCGAGTTTGCGTCCCATCGAAATCGTCAGATTAGTGAATGAGAGCTTTTTTTTAGTGCACTTAACACTCCCTTAGAAAATCTGACGCGCTCGATTATTTTTTATTTTTTTTCATTTTCAACCCTTACATACAACCACCCTCATCATGCAAACGATCAGATTAACATACGTACATTATTAAAAATACGTAGGGCATTGATGCTATCAATATCTGACGCGCTCGAGAATGTCCATGCAACAGTTTTTTTTTACATATTTAAAAATCTATAGCCGCTTCCCCCACCGATGAAAAGGTATATATCATATAACATTTTTTTCTTCTTATCATCTAAGCTTTGCAACCCAATAGGTCTCTACGACGCTCGAGTAAATCCCCATTTAGCATCGTGGGCTCCCCTACTATAACTAAAATAACTACTACTACTCACGAAACAAATTGATATATATAGTAGGTAGAACTTCATCGTATAATGCCGTTTTATTTAGTTAAATGATATTTAATGTGGTGATGTTATTGTTATGAAATAGAAATACATACCTATATTTCTAAATATTATAACATGCTGATTCACTACATTAAACTCAGTGCAGTTAACAACGTTATTAGTAAAATAGTAAGTAGGTAAATATTATCATCTTCGTGTCGTCATCAATATCATTTATGTTATTCTTATAATATTTTTTTAATAAAATATAATCGTTTTTACCATCATTTTGGTTTTTTATTTCTGTTCGTTTTTTTTTTGTTGTTGCTAAAGTTATAATTTATTACTTATAACTTAAAATAAATTTACAAATCAGAAACAACGGTCAATCACGCTGGTTACGATCTCACACTCTCGATTTGTCAGCTCACTACAGTCACCACTAGACCACTCGAAACATATTTAACGAGATCGAAATTACGTATTATATTAAAAGTTAAAATAATATTCAAGTTCATACCTACCTTAACACTGCGTATTAAAGATCAAATTCGAATAACTATTTTATTGATCGTGGACGTTGAACCAGTTGTCTTACTGCTAACAAGCAAAAGGTTCAAATTCGCTTAATTTTTAGGGGGTCAGTTAATTGCTATCGCCGACTGTACATACGCAATACTAATCCTATGTTTGATCTACGAATCTTATGTTGTATTCGTTCGCAAGAGTTTCTTGATGAATCGCCCGTATCACTACTTGCGCCCATGAGCGAAGTGATGTCAGGGCGTCGTGCACATTCTCCCGCCACACATTCCGCTCCCGACGCCGGCCCGCGACGGACGTGCCGCTCCCCGCTGCTCTCCCGTTATCGTGCTCAGTGTCGTGTGTTCGTTTCGTCACGCTCCAGTCGTGACGTCACCTGTGGTCGCCGACTACAACTTTGATCCGAAGCCGCCTTTTTCAAGGCAGTGGACGACTTCTTGTTTCTGTTTTGTAGAGTCATTAAAACGAAGTGCCCCTTCAGGGAAAATCCACAGTTTCGTGGTCCTTGGTGGGATACCTCACGGTGCCAACGAAGCCAAGGGGTGTTGACCCGATACACCGGCCTAAGCCCCCTCAGGGCTAAGTCAAATCGGAAGGGCTTTGGTACGCGGCCTTGGGGGCTTCCCTAGTCGCTGCCATCTGTCTAACCCCGCTCTCTTCCAGCATTCACCCGGTGTGGTTGGGTGTCTCAACCCCTTCACACCGGACCGGTCTTCTGACCCTAGGGCCCCACTGCACAATAAGATCGGCAGTGGGTTTACAAGCTTAGGGCACACAAAAATAGGCACTCACCTCCCTGTCTACACCCGACAGGGAGGGTACACATCCCCGGGATATCCCACCCGGGGAGTTAGGAAGTAGGAAGCTCGGGGAGTTACTAAAACGTTGCTCCCGGATGCAAGTTAGGAACTAGAAGCCCCATGCCGCCAGTGACACCCCAGAGGACATGGACACTACAGTGCCATGATCCGCCACCCCATCAGAGCCCTCTGACTCCTCCGCTGAGACCTCCTCCTCTGAAGACGACTTTCAAGTCGTCACTGGAGGAAAGAGGAAGAAGAAGAGCTCACCCGCTGAGCAGGCCCCCAAAAAGGCCGCCCCCGCTCATCCCTCCCCCCGTCTTCAGCCCCTCAATCCCGCCCCACTTCGCAAGCTGGTAGCTCCCAGCAGGCCAGCCGATCCGCTAGCCCGATGGTCGTCGTGGCTGCTGCCCCCAAACCACGCCCTCCGCCACCCGTGTTCATCCACGACAAGGCAAAATGGACGGAGGTGTCCTCTGCCTGCAAGGAGAGGCAAATAAACTACACCAATGCCCGAGCTGTCCAGCTGGGCATTAAAGTCTCAGTCCCGACCGCAAAGGACTACAGGGAGTTGCACAAGCTCCTCTCAGGCCGGAACATCCCGTTACATTCCTTCTCCCTTCTCGAGGCGCGTCAGACACGCGTGGTCGTGAAAAACGTCCCGCGGGAGATCCCCACAGAAGAGATACTGAGCGACCTTCAGTCGCAAGGTATCCCTGTAGCGGAGGTGCACCGCATGCACCGCCGAGGTGGGGAATCATACAATATGATTCTGGTCGTCTGTGATCCAACAGACGGGCACCATCCCATCTTCCAGGTCTCAAAGATCTGCGGCCTCTCCGGTCTAGCAATAGAGAAGCCCCGCAGGAGTGGCATCATTGGCCAATGCCACAATTGCCAACTCTATGGCCACTCACAACGGAACTGCTTCGGCAAACCCCGTTGTGTCAAGTGCCTGGGTGACCATGGCACCATTGACTGCCCCCGCCCCAAAGACCCGTCCCAATGCGCCGAGCCGCCCAGCTGCGTCCTTTGCGGCAAGTCTGGCCACCCGGCCAACTACCGTGGCTGCTCGAAAGCGCCCAAGTCGACCGCCCCCAAGCTAGCAAAGCGCGCAAGCGATCGCCAGCAGAGGGAATGCCCCCAGTTGGTAGAAAAGTCTACCGTGGCCCTAAGCCCACAGCGTCCCAGCCCCTGGAACGCTCTCAATCACCAGGCCCACTTTCCGGCCTTGAGGCCCAGCGCTCATGCCCCCTCAACCACAGCGGCCCCCAAGGCCGCCCTTACCGCTCAGCCCACCAAGGCCATCCCGGCCCTCTTGGACGTAGCGCTCCCACGCTTCCCCTTGTCAGAGGCAACCCGGGCCTCCGCCCCTGCTCCTGCCCCAGTGCAAGCTCCCACACCCTCCCCTCTCCCTACTCCAGCTGGTGACGTGTCCCAGAACATTATTCTGGTCACGTACCAAGCCTTTTATTCTCCACGCGCCCTGGCTATGGCCGCGGCGCTTCAAAACTGCAGAGGCGACCACTCTGCAGTTTTCCGCGAGTACGGTGACGTAGTTCACCACGTCCAAACTTACACTAATCTCACCCATAATGGATAAGTCCAGGGTAACGTGTAGGTTCAAACCGAAAGCCCTCCGGATAGGGCTATTCAATGCCAACGGCCTTAGAAGCCAACGTGATGAGATCGCCTTATTCCTCCGCGACCATCACCTAGACATACTTCTGGTGCAAGAGACCTTCCTGAAGCCACAGCATCGGGACCCTAAAATTGCAAACTATCGTTTGGTTCGCAATGATAGGACCCGTTGCCACTTAGGAGGTACTCTTATCTACTATAAAGCGTCCCTATACTGCATCCCCATGGATCCTCCCTCCCTCGATAAGTTTGAGGTCTCAGTCTGTCGGCTAGGCATGACAGGCCATCAACCCATCACGATCATCTCAGCCTATGTCCCACCCAACGCCTCCGTGGACACTCCCGCTCTAAAAGATGATCTGACCAAACTTCTTGACTTGAGCGACTCCGTCATTCTGGCGGGGGACCTCAACGCCAAACATCCTTCCTGGAACAGTCACACGACCAACCCGAGAGGCAAGGTTGTGTACGAGCTGTGCAGCGTCCTGAACTTCGATGTCATCGCTCCGATGCATCCCACCCACTACCCGCACGCATCCTCCCACTCCCCCGATGTACTCGACATCGCCCTCCTCAAAAATGTCAACCTACGGTTACATTCTGTGGAGACGCATGACGAGTTAAACTCGGACCATAGACCCGTGATCCTGGAGCTCGCTCCTAGATCAGGGTCGATGGACCCCACCCAATCCCCTCCCACCAGAATGACCACTGATTGGCGTCAAGTAAGCGAAAAGCTGAAAGTCACCACGTCGCCTCATCTAGACCAAATCCCCGACCTAATCGAGTCTGTCGCAGACACGACAGCCGCGATCAATTCACTCACGGATCACGTGCAATTCGTCCTGAACGAATGTTCTAAGGAGTCTCCGGTGGTGAGCGATCACCACTGGAAACTCCCGGACGAGGTGCGTGAGCTCGTGACTGAAAAGAACGCGGCAGTCCGTGCCTACAGCGCCTTTCCCTGCGAAGCCAACAAGGTTCACATGCGCTACTTACAGCGTAAAGTAAGTAACAGCATCGCTGAACTGCGTGAAAGTCGCTGGGATAAGATGTTGGGCGACCTCGAACCTACCCATCAGGCATTCTGGGAACTTCAGAGGAAACTACGCGCCTCTGAGGTTGCCTCGATGGCTCCGCTCACGCGTCCCGACAACACCGTCGCCTTCGACGACGAGGACAAAGCCGAATGCCTGGCCGACAGTCTAGAGTCCCAATGCTCTCCCAGCTCTCAACCAGTAGACAAGGCTCATCTTGATATGGTGAATGCCGAAGTCGAACGTAGAGCCTCCCTCCCACCAGTAGAGGACCCTGATGATCCCCTTCCCCCCGTCACTCCCGATGAGGTGAAGGAGATCATCGGGCGTCTCAAACTCAGGAAAGCCCCGGGCTCCGATGGTATCACCAATAAAGTGGTTCGTCTCTTCCCGGCTACTCTGATCATGTTGATGACCGCCATCTTCAATGGCGCTCTGTCCAACAACATGTTCCCACAGACGTGGAAAGAGGCTACCGTCATCGGTATCCCAAAACCTGGAAAACCCAAGTCCTCCCCGTCCAGCTATCGTCCCATCAGTCTGCTCAAAGTCCTAGGTAAGGTCTACGAGAGGCTTATTCATAAGCGTCTCAAGGACTTCGTCGAAGCTAAGAGCCTCCTCCCCAATGAGCAGTTTGGTTTTAGATCAAACCACTCTTGCGTACAACAGGTCTACCGTATCGTTGAACATATCAGCGCCAAATACCAGCGCGGTCTCGTTACGGGAGCCCTGTTCTTCGATATAGCGAAAGCTTTCGACAAGGTCTGGCACAACGGGCTGATATACAAGCTATACCAGCTCGGTGTGCCGGACCGACTCGTGCTCATCTTACGAGACTATTTGTCGAACCGTACCTTTCAGTACCGAATCGAAGGTGCACTTTCGTCCCCTCATCCCATTCGCGCCGGAGTACCCCAAGGCGGTGTCCTCTCCCGCCTAGTGTTCTCGCTATTTACTAGCGATATTCCCACTAGCACTAAGACACAGCTAGCTCTGTTCGCTGACGACACGGCGATATATTGCTCCGGCAATAGCGAGAAGGCAATAGCCGGCCACCTCCAGAGATCCGCAAACGCACTAGGCGCTTGGTTCCGGAAATGGAGAGTGGAAGTCAACCCAGAGAAGAGTCAGGCGATCTTGTTTTACAAGCCCCAAACCCGTCTTTTCCCCCCCCGTCCCAGTCCGATCACGTTATTTGGCAAGCCGATCCCCTGGGTAGAGCAAGCTAAATATCTAGGTGTGATCCTCGATCGAAAGCTTACTTTCAGAGAGCACATAAAGACGGTGCGCAATCGTGCCGCTTTCGCTCTCGGTAGGCTTCATTACATGCTGAACGCTCGCAGCAAGCTATCCCTGAAATGCAAACTACGCATTTTCACCACGTGCATACGCCCGATAATGACTTATGCGTGTGTAGTCTTCGCACACGCTAAGCCCCGCCAGATCCATAGGTTGCAGGTTATCCAAAACCGGTTTCTCCGGAAGGCTACAGGAGCCCCGTGGTACGTTAGAAATGAGCGTCTCCATGTCGACCTCCGTATCCCCACCATCAAACAGTTCATGAAGCGTTTTTCAAAGCGTTTCATAGAGTCCGCTGAAAAGCACCAAAACCCCCTTATCGTATCGGCCACCCGATACACGCCCTCCCAGATCAGCAAGATCCGCCGACCGCGGCATACCCTTGTTGAGCCCGATGACCCCATCACCCTGACCCAAGAGAGTAGTAGGGAAACCAGCACTCTTAAGAAAAACAAACACAGACCGCGTTCCGTATACCGACCTCGCCGACGAGGTCCATCGCGACGCCCCCGTCAAAACCCTCCCCGACTTTTGCCTAACGAGCCAGCCCGCGCTGCTGAGCCATTAGCGTTAAATCCCCTAAATAATATCAATCTGACCCAGCCTGTCCCTTGCTGCCCTCCCTCAATGACCCCGCTAAGCCGAGGCCCGTGTCCCACAGGGGATGCCCTTAGCGAGCGGTCATTTAGTTTGTAAGTAGTTTTAAGCCCTGGCTGGGGGCCTTAAATTCATTTGAGGCCACCACAGGATTGTCCGGTTGAGCCGTAACCAGCCTTAATGTGCTGAACTGCGAGTAGTCCATTCAAAAAAAAAAAAAAAAAAAATTCTCCCGCCATCGCCACGCTGCGACTCTGTTGGTAGCACTAACGCGTCCTCGTGGCCAAGTGTTACGTGGGAGGTTATTGTCACAGATGATGACAAGGTCACCAACCTTGGGCTGAGTTCCAGTGCTGTTAGGCTCCCGCCGGTATTGTAATAGGGGCATGTATTCTTTGACCCATCTTCTCCAAAACACGTCTGCCAGCACTTGAGCTCTTTTCCATTGTTGACTTGCTGTCACATCTTTTTCTTCGAAGTGACCTGGTACTGGCACGCGCGGGTTAGGTCCGATGAGGATATGGTTCGGTGTGAGGGCTTCAGGTTCTAGCGGGTCAACTGATACATGGGTGAGAGGACGCGAATTCACTGTGTTTTCAACCTCTGTCAATAGAGTCACCAGCGTTTCGTCGCTCGGGTATCGTTCGGTTAGGGTAATCTTCAGCGCTTCTTTTACTGAACGCACCATTCGTTCCCATGTTCCTCCCATAAATGGGGCTGCTGGTGGTATGTATTTCCATACGATATGATGACACGTAGTTTCGTGTTGTAGGGCTGCGAGTGCTGCCGCGCCGAGTTCCTTGTCTGCTGCTTTGAAGCATTGTCACTCCATATTTCCTTTGGGCAACCTCTTCTCGCCATGAATCTTCTTAGGGCCGATATAGCTGAGTCAGCACTTAGCGAGTGTACGACTTCGATATGGATTGCTCGTGAGGTCATGCATGTAAAAAGAGCTCCGTATCTTTTCTCACGATGGCGTGCAACTGTCACTTCTATTGGGCCAAAGTAATCCAAACCCGTGAATGTGAATGGGCGTGCATGATGAGCAAGACGTGCTGGGGGTAAATTTACTTTAAGTGGGCTTGCTGGCTTCATTTTCCTTATTCGGCACGGCAGACAACTCTTCACTATGTATTTCACAGCTGGGCGTATTTTTGAAATCCATAGTCGTTGTCTCAGTTCATTTACGACCATTTCTACTCCGCCATGGTGGAGTCTCTCGTGCACGTAAGCTATGTACAGACGGGTGTAGGTATGCTTGCCTTCTAATATAGGAGGGTTGGAAGTGTCTTCTGCTATCTCTTGAGCTGCGGTCACTCTTCCTCTTAGGCGCATGATACCATCAGCGTCAATGTACACGCTGAGATTGCTTAGGCGATCGTTGTTGCTGGGCGAGCCTCCTTTTGTGATGCGATTTATTTCAGCTGCGAAGCTCTCATTCTGGCTGGCTCGGACCCACATCTGTTCAGCTTTTATTAAGTATGAAGCGGGTATTTCGAGGTAATGGTGAGTGTCGTGTGGCGCGTTCCTCTTTTCCTTTGTGGGTGTTGTTTTCTTGGTTGATCGCTAATCGGGATCTTTTGCTTCTGTCTTTTTTGTTCGTTTCCTGGTAGCTGTGACCCTGTTCTTGTTTGGCCTACACAAATCTATGAAATGATTTGTGTAGGCCAAACAAGGATTCGTGCGGTCGTCCTTATAAGTCGAAGCCACTTGGAAAATCTTTCAATCTTTGGTAGATGATCTTGAATGTGGTTGTTTTCTTTTTGACACAAGTGACACTTCTCACTTTCTTCTCCTGTGTCATATTTTACCACGTTTTCATCTCTGGGCCATTGTGACTCCGGTAGCATCAGGAATGAAGGTCCTTGGAACCACCTATGAGTAGCGTTGAAGTTATCTGGTGTGTCTCTGGTTGCGTCGTCAGCTACGTTTTCCTTGGAGGGGAGCCACCTCCACTCATTCTTTTTGGTGGTCTCCTCGATCTCAGCTAGACGATGGGCTACGAAGGACTTGTATACACGTGGCTCCGACCTGCATACCATACTAGTGCAGTGCGTGAGTCACTCCAGTACGTTCTGCTGTTTATTTCGTATTCATGTTCTTCTATCACTGTCTGAGCAAGGCGTGCGCCTAGTAGCTTGCAGTTCGAGTCTGGGTATTGAAACAGGTTTCAGTGGCGTAACACGACTCTTGGCGGCTGCTAGTGATATGTGCACGCTACCATCTATGCGTTCTGTCCTCCAATACACTGCAGCGGCGTATGCTTCTTCGCTCGCGTCGACAAAGGTGTGCAACTGACTTTGAGTACTCAGTTCATAATCGTAGCAACGTGGTATTCTCAGCTGTTTTATAGTTCCGAGTGACGTTATCCATTTCATCCATCTGTCCTGTAGCTCTGCTGGTAGTGGATCGTCCCAATCTGTTTTGTAACGCCATGTGTTGACGCCATAAACGTCAATCTAATAATTTCCGCAAACCCGCATTTCGAAATTAAAAAAAAAAAATCTCGCTAGGCTGACATTTGCCCCACCTTTTCCCCCGCACACCGCATGTCCTACCTTGTATAAAAACCACTGGCACATCCACGCCGGCCTCTCCGACCTCGCCGACGAGGTCCATCGCGACGCCCCCATCAAAACCCTCCCCGACTTTTGCCTAACGAGCCAGCCCGCGCTGCTGAGCCATTAGCGTTAAATCCCCTAAATAATATCAATCAGACCCAGCCTGTCCCTTGCTGCCCCCCCTCAATGACCCCGCTAAGCCGAGGCCCGTGTCCCACAGGGGATGCCTTTAGCGAGCGGCCATTTAGTTTTAAGTAGTTTTAAGCCCCGGCTGGGGGCCTTAGAATCTAAGGCAACCACGGGATTGCCCGGTTGAGCAGTAACCAGCCTCAATGTGCTGAACTGCGAGTAGTCCATTCAAAAAAAAAAAAAAAAAAAAACACGCCGGCCTGGCATTCCACTCCCGACGCCCGCCCGCGACGGACGTGCCGCTCCCCGCTGCCCTCCCGTATCGTGCTCAGTGTCGTGTGTGTTCGTTTCGTCGTCAATTGGTTTATATTTGTTACCGTTGCAATTACGCTCCAGTCGTGACGTCACCTGTGGTCGCCGACTACAACCCTTATCCGAAGCCGCCTTTTTCAAGGCAGTGGACGACTCCGTTTCTATTTCGGAGGGTAAATAAAACGAAAGTGCCCCTTCTGGGAAAATCCACAGTTTCGTGGTCCTTGGTGGGATACCTCACGGTGCCAACGAAGCCAAGGGGTGTTGACCCGATACACCGGCCCAAGCCCCTTCAGGGCTAAGTCAAATCGGAAGGGCTTTGGTACGCGGCCTTGGGGGCTTCCCTAGTCGCTGCCATCTGTCTAACCCCGCTCTCTTCCAGCATTCACCCGGTGTGGTTGGGTGTCTCAACCCCTTCACACCGGACCGGTCTTCTGACCCTAGGGCCCCACTGCACAATAAGATCGGCAGTGGGTTTACAAGCTTAGGGCACACAAAAATAGGCACTCACCTCCCTGTCTACACCCGACAGGGAGGGTACACATCCCCGGGATATCCCACCCGGGGAGTTAGGAAGTAGGAAGCGCAGGGAGTCGCGGAAACGTTGCTCCCGGATGCTAGATAGGAACTAAATCCCCCGCCCCCCCCCCCCCCCACCATGACGGACGCTGATTTATTAGCGTTCCTCAAGGACACCGTCCTCAAGGACACGGAATTTGTCACGAAGTATAGCAAGCAACTTGCTGCTATAATTAGCAGGGACCCGGAGATGTCTGCCAAACTTGGCAAACGAACAAAACTCCTCCCCAGCCCCACGACTTCTGCGAAACCGGCTATTGTTTCCAAGACAATAGTCGGCGCCGCCGCTGAAACCGCTACCGAGAAACCGGTAGTAGACACCCCAACAATTGTCTCAGAGACAATTGAGTCCCGCTCTCCCTCCCCAGAGGTTGAGGAAATGGACCTGACAGGGCCATGCTCCTCCCCAGACACCTCCTCCTCGGAAGACGACTTCCAGCTCGTCACCGGGGGGAAGAGGAAGAAAAAAGTCTCCTCCAAGGAGCAAGCCCCAAAAAAGGCTGCCCCCACTCACCCCTCCCTCCCATCTTCAGCCCCCCAATCCCGCCCCTCCTCGGCAGCTGGGTCCTCCCAGCAGGCAAGCCGATCCGCCAGCCCGATGGCAGTCGAGACCTCAGTCCCAAAAACCTCAGCCCAAAAGGTCCAACCTCCGCCACCCGTGTTCATTCACGACAAGGCCAAATGGACTGAGGTGTCCACTGCCTGCAAGGCCAGGCAGATCAACTACACCAATGCCCGAGCTGTCCAGCTGGGCATCAAAGTCTCTGTCCCGACCGCGAAGGATTACCGAGAGTTGCATAAACTCCTCTCGGGTAGGAAAATCCCCTTTCACTCCTTCACTCTCCCCGAGGACCGTCAGACACGCGTGGTTGTCAAAAACGTCCAACGCGAAATCCCCACGGCTGAAATTCTCAGCGACCTTCAGTCGCAGAGTATCCCCGTAGCAGAGGTGCACCGAATGCACCGCCGAGGTGGGGAATCATATAATATGATTCTGGTCGTCTGCGATCCGACAGACGGTCATCACCCTATTTTTAACATTTCCCACATCTGTGGCCTCTCGGGCCTATCCATTGAAAAGCCCCGTAGGAGTGGCATCATTGGCCAGTGCCACAACTGCCAACTGTACGGCCACTCACAGCGGAATTGCTTCGCAAAGGCACGATGTGTGAAATGCCTGGGTGACCACGGCACTTCAGACTGCACCCGCCCCAAAGACCCGTCCCAATGCGCTGAGCCGCCCAGCTGCGTCTTATGCGGCAAGTCTGGCCACACGGCCAACTACCGTGGCTGCCCAAAAGCGCCCAAACCCACCGCCCCCAAGCTAGCCAAGCGCGCAAGCGATCGCCAGCAGAGGGAATGTCCTCAACTGGTAGGAAAAACTACCATAGCCCTCAGTCCACAACGCCCCAGCCCATGGAGCGCTCTCAATCACCAGGCCCACTTTCCGGCCTTGAGGACCAGCGCTCCTGCCCCCAAAACCACAGAGGCCCCTAAGGCCACCCCTACCACCCAGCCCACCAAGACCATCCCGGCCCTCATGGACGTAGCGCTCCCACGCCCCCCCTTGACAGAGGCAACCCGGGCCAAAGCCCCAGCCCCTGCCCCTGCCTCAGCGCAAGCCGCCACTATTCCAGCTGGTGATGTGTCCAAAAACATCATTTTGGTCACATACCAAGCTTTTTACTCCCCCCGCGCCCTAGCCATGGCTGAGGCGCTTCAAAACTGCAGAGGTGACCACTCAACAGTTTTCCGTGAGTTCGGTGACGTAGTTCACCACGTCCAAATCTACACAACCCTTACCCACCCATAATGGATAAGTCCAGAGTAACGTGTAGGTTCAAACCGACAGCCCTCCGGATAGGGTTTTTCAATGCCAATGGCCTTAGAGCCCAACGTGATGAGATCGCCTTGTTCCTCCGCGACCATCACCTAGACATCTTATTAATACAAGAGACCTTCCTAAAGCCTACCCATCGGGACCCCAAAATTGCCAACTATCGCATGGTTCGCAATGATAGGACCCGCTGCCACTTAGGAGGTACCCTTATTTACTATAAATCGTCACTATACTGCATTCCTATGGATCCTCCCTCCCTTGAAAAGTTTGAGGTCTCAGTCTGTCGGCTAGGTATGACAGGACACCAACCCGTTACGATCATCTCAGCCTATGTCCCACCCAACAACTCCGTGGACACTCCCACTATGAAAGATGACCTGACTAAACTTCTTGGCCTGAGCGACTCCGTCATACTGGCGGGGGACCTCAACGCCAAACATCCTTCCTGGAACAGTCACACGACCAACCCGAGAGGCAAGGTAGTGTTCGAACTGTGCAGCGTCCTGAATTTCGATGTCATCGCTCCAATGCATCCCACCCACTACCCGCACTCACCTTCCCACTCCCCCGATGTACTCGACATCGCCCTCCTCAAAAATGTCAACCTTCGGTTACATTCTGTGGAGACGCATGACGAGTTAAACTCGGACCATAGACCCGTGATCCTGGAGCTTGCTCCTAGATCAGGGCCGATGGACCCTACCCAGCCTCCTCCCACCCGAATGACCACTGACTGGCGCCAAGTAAGTGAAAAGCTGAAGGCTACCACGTCACCCCATCTCGACCAGATCCCCGACCTAATCGAGTCTGTCGCAGACACGACAGCCGCGATCAATTCACTCACGGATCACGTGCAATCTGTCCTGAACGAATGTTCTAAGGAGTCTCCGGTGGTGAGCGATCACCACTGGAAACTCCCGGACGAGGTACGTGAGCTCGTGACTGAAAAGAACGCGGCTGTCCGTGCCTACAGCGCCTTTCCCTGCGAAGCCAACAAAGTTCACATGCGCTACTTACAGCGTAAAGTAAGTAACAGCATCGCTGAACTGCGTGAAAGTCGCTGGGATAAGCTGCTGGGCGACCTCGAACCCACCCATCAGGCATTCTGGGAACTTCAGAGGAAACTACGCGCCTCTGAGGTTGCCACGATGCCTCCGCTCACGCGTCCCGATAACACCGTCGCCTTCGATGACGAAGACAAAGCCGAATGCCTGGCCGACAGTCTAGAGTCCCAATGCTCTCCCAGCTCCCAACCAGTAGACAAGGCTCATCTCGATATGGTGAATGCCGAAGTCGAACGTAGAGCCTCCCTCCCACCAGTAGAGGACCCCGATGATCCCCTCCCCCCCGTCACTCCCGATGAGGTGAAGGAGATCATCGGTCGTCTCAAACCCAGAAAAGCCCCGGGCTCCGATGGAATCACCAACAAAGTGGTTCGTCTCTTCCCGGCTACTCTGATCATGTTAATGACCGCCATCTTCAATGGCGCTCTGTCCAACAACATGTTCCCACAGACGTGGAAAGAGGCTACCGTCATCGGTATCCCCAAACCTGGAAAACCCAAGTCCTCCCCGTCCAGCTATCGTCCCATCAGTCTGCTCAAAGTCCTAGGTAAGATCTACGAGAGGCTCATTCATAAGCGTCTCAAGGATTTTGTCGAAGCTAAGAGCCTCCTCCCCAATGAGCAGTTTGGTTTTAGATCAAACCACTCTTGCGTCCAACAGGTCTACCGTATCGTTGAACATATCAGCGCCAAATACCAGCGCGGTCTCGTTACGGGAGCCCTGTTCTTCGATATAGCGAAAGCTTTCGACAAGGTCTGGCACAACGGGCTGATATACAAGCTATACCAGCTCGGTGTGCCGGATCGTCTCGTGCTCATCTTACGAGATTATCTGTCGAACCGCACCTTTCAGTACCGAATCGAAGGTGCACTTTCGTCCCCACATCCCATTCGCGCCGGAGTACCCCAAGGCGGTGTTCTCTCCCCCCTAGTGTTCTCGCTATTTACTAGCGATATTCCCACTAGCTTTAAGACACAGCTAGCTCTGTTCGCTGACGACACGGCGATATATTGCTCCGGCAATAGCGAGAAAGCAATAGCCGGCCACCTCCAGAGATCCGCAAACGCACTAGGCGCTTGGTTCCGGAAATGGAGAGTGGAAGTCAACCCAGAGAAGAGTCAGGCGATCTTGTTTTACAAGCCCAAGACTCGTCTCTTCCCCCCCCGTCCCAGTCCGATCACGTTATTTGGCAAGCCGATCCCCTGGGTTGAGAAAGCTAAATATCTAGGCGTGATCCTCGATCGAAAGCTTACCTTCAGAGAGCACATTAAGACGGTGCGCAATCGTGCCGCATTCGCTCTCAGTAGGCTTCATTACATGCTGAACGCACGCAGCAAGTTATCCCTGAAAGGCAAACTACGCATTTTCACCACGTGCATACGTCCAATAATGACTTACGCGTGTGTAGCCTTCGCACACGCTAAGCCCCGCCAAATCCATAGGTTGCAGGTCATCCAAAACCGTTTTCTCCGAAAGGCTACGGGAGCCCCGTGGTACGTTAGAAATGAGCGTCTCCATGTCGACCTCCGTATCCCCACTATCAAACAATTCATGAAACGTATTTCCAAGCGTTTCATAGAGTCCGCTGAAAAGCACCAAAACCCCCTTATCGTATCGGCCACCCGATACACCCCCTCCCAGATCAGCAAGATCCGCCGACCGCGGCATACTCTTGTTGAGCCCGACGACCCCATCACCCTGACCCAAGAGAGTAGTAGGGAAACCAGCACTCTTAGAAAAAATAAACCCAGAACGCGTTCCGTATTCCGACCTCGCCGACGAGGTCCATCGCGACGCCCCCGTCAAAACCCTCCCCGACTTTTGCCTAACGGGCCAGCCCGCGCTGCTGAGCCTTTAGCGTTAAATCCCCTAAATAATATCAATCCGACCCAGCCTGTCCCTTGCTGCCCCCCCTCAATGACCCCGCTAAGCCGAGGCCCGTGTCCCACAGGGGATGCCCTTAGCGAGCGGCCATTTAGTTTTTAAGTAGTTTTAAGCCCCGGCTGGGGGCCTTAGAATCTAAGGCAACCACGGGATTGCCCGGTTGAGCAGTAACCAGCCTCAATGTGCTGAACTGCGAGTAGTCCATTCAAAAAAAAAAAAAAAAAAAAAACACGCCGGCCTTTTTTTCCGACAAGAACCACCGCGGCGACAACTCGCCACAGCACGGGGGGCCCCCCCGGATCGTCATCCTAGCAGAACCGCTGATTCCACGTGGACCATCGCCAGAGCCAGGAGCCGCTGTGTATTCCCAGGTCAGTCCTATTCCAGTTTTCCATCCTCTGGTGAATGTCAGCCCGCGATACGCGTTAAACTGCAACCGCTTTCAAATCCACCCATATAATTTTTTTACACTAAATATAATTCTCCCATTGTTTGGTTCGCCTTCGGCCGGATTACCTAAACCGCATTTTACGTAGGCTAGGTTCTATACCTTAACTACAACCGCTAATTTATTTTACCGCTACCGCCTCTTCACTCCCGCTATCTATAGTTTCGTACTGCACGAAAATATAATATACCTAAACCGCTATTTAGTGTAAAAAAACCGCATTTTATGTAGGCTAGGTTCTATACCTTAACTACAACCGCTAATTTTATTTTACCGCTACCCGCATCTTCGCTTCCGCTATCTATCGTTTCGTACTGCACGAAAATATAATATTTAGTGAACAATAGGTGTCTCGAAGTGAATCATTTGTGTTTAATCTGGAAATTCGTAATATATTTCGTTAATCAATTACGCTTCACCGCATTTTAACGCCTTTCTGCTAGGTACCGCCATCTTAGGTTTTATAAATTGCAAAAATGGAAAATATCGAAATTAAAATTCTAGAAGCCAAAAACCAAGCAATTTATGAACGTTTAACGTCGCTTTATGACACATATAAAAATGTTCCAACGTCAGGTGGACTTCGGTCCGCGGAAGCATTCATGGCAGACACTGAAATTTTATCGACAATAAGGCAAGAATTCATGGCTAACCTTGATCAAATAAACATCCTTAACCTAAAACTAGATCCCAAATATAAAATAAATTACAATACTTTAACAGCGTTCGACGGTATCTATACTCGTTTGGAACGATCGAGGTCACTTGTCGCTACAGGTGGTCAGTCTGCGCAAACTGATAACGCCACATCTCAAAATAAGGTTTGTTTGAAACTACCGCCTATACAGATTCCTGCGTTTGATGGTAAAATGGAAAACTGGCCCGTATTTTACGAATCATTTAAATCAAATATTCATAACAATAGCAGCCTCACTGATTCTCATAGGATTCAATATTTAATAGGTAAATTGTCGGGTACCGCTTTGCATTTAACCGCAGGAATAATACCGTCAGGCGATAATTATCAAGATATTTGGAACAGTTTAGTTAATAAATACCAGGATGTAAGGGCCCTAGGTTCTCATTATATTTCAAATATGTTTAATATGAAACCAGCCACAAATAATTCTGCATCTTTAAATACATTTATTGAAAGTTTTCACGCATCTGTTTTGGCTTTAGAACAATTACAAATTCCAAATTTAAAAGATTTCATTTTATTAAACTTAGCATTAAAAAAGTTAGATTCCACAACTGTGCATTTATTCGAAATGCATAAGCGCGATGTTGAGATTCCTTCTTATAAGGATCTTGTTGAATTTATTAAATCTCAAGCGAAAATACTAGACCGATCTGCGCCAACCACCTCGGCATCTAACAAAAATAATAATAATCGATCACCGCGTACAGTCCACTCATTCATTACCCGCGATAACAATAATTCTAAGTCCGCTTGTTTATTTTGCAATAAATCAATTAAATATAAAAAAATAAAAAATTCTGCCTGTTGCAAAAAGCTTAATTTAAACATTATTCCGCTTACAAATTCATTTATAAAAGGTGTCGGGTCTGCGTCCCGTCCTATTGATGGTTACGTAAACATGGTCATTAGCTCGAAAGATAAACAACATTCTTATTGCATAACCGCTCTTGTCGTTAATTGTATTACAGATAAACTGCCTAATATAAATGTTGATCCGTCTATAGTAAAACACTTAGTGAATTTGCCGTTAGCAGATCCTACGTGGCATGTGCCCGGGGATATTGACTTGCTTATTGGGGCACAATTGTACCCATTCTTATTATTAGGTAAAACAATAATATCACCTCCCGCTCCGTCAGCCATTGAAACCGTATTCGGGTACATTTTAATGGGTGATATACCCGCTGTTCGATACGATCGTAACCCTGCGTCCTCCGCGTTCAACACCGCTACTTATTTCACAACGTGTGAAAATTACTGTTTCATTTCGTTGGATGACTCGCTTCATAAATTCTGGAGTCTCGAGGAAGTTCCCGAGAAAACTTTTTGTAGTCCATCAGAGATTGAATGTGAACAACAGTACTGTGCTTCAATATCACGTGATTCTACCGGCAGATATTGTACCGCGTTACCTTTTTGTAGGGATCCAGATTCATTAGGAGATTCCCGTTCTGTAGCGTACCGTCGTTTAATTTCGTTAGAATATTCTAGATTACGAGATCCTGCGCTTCGTGCTAGTTATAATGAAATTATTCAAGAATATTTGGATAAAAATTATTTAACGGAAATAGTTTTCAATCCGACCGTGGATCGCGATAAGGGATACTACATACCGCATCATCCTGTTGTTAGGCAAGATAAAGTGACTACTAAGGTTCGCATTGTCCTCGACGCTAGTGCAAAATGTCATAATGGCGTGTCACTTAATAACATTCTGCACACAGGGCCGAATTTGCAGGCTGACTTATTTTTATTATTATTAAAATTCCGCTTATTTCCAATCGCGATTACCGCAGATATAAAACAAATGTATCTTCAGATTGCTGTTACTAATGAGCATCAAAAATATCAGAAAATATTATTCCGCTTTAATACCGCTGAGCCTGTTGGCGAATTTCAATTTAATCAGGTCGCACCTGTGAAAGTTGTCTCTTTAGCTCGTCTTGAGTTGTGTGCCGCTCTTCTTTTATCTAAACTTATAAAATTAATTAATGATACTTACCGCGCTCGCATAGCAATTAATAATATATATGCTTTCTCCGATTCTAAAATTGCCCTCTCGTGGATTCATTCTTCCCCACATAGATGGAACATTTTTGTTAGTAATCGCGTAGCTAAATGTCAAGAAAATCTTGATTCAAAACACTTTTATCATGTTAGTGGTAAAGAAAACCCGAGTGATTGTTTATCTAGAGGTCTTCTGCCTGAACAGTTACTATCACATGATTTATGGTGGCACAGCCCCAAATGGCTTCAATATCCCATATCAGAATGGCCTGTTATTCCGTTTACCCCTACCTCTTGTGACGAATTACCTGAATTCAAATCGTTAACACACAATACGTCCGCTTCTCTAGAATCAGATTTAATTTATACTATTTCACAGAAATTTTCATCTTGGAATAAAATCTTGCACATTTTAGTTTACATACTGCGATTTTTACGTATTATTATTCCACGCAAAGATTGTAAAAGTGTAATTACCGTTCCGGAGTTGAATAAAGCTGAAATGTACTTAATCCGTTCTGTGCAAAATCATCACTTTAAACAACTGTACACAGACATTCAAAAGGGTAATTTACGCTCGCCACTTAAACGTCTCGATCTGTTTATAGACGAAAACAACATCATTAGGATCGGAGGTAGATTATGTAATGCAAACCTTCCTTATGAAGCTAAGCATCCCGCTTTGTTACCTAAACATGATAACATTACTCATATTTTAATAGATTATTTTCACCGCGTCCATTGTCATACTGGCTCCAACCTTCTGAGTTCGCTGCTGCGCCAGAAGTACTGGATACTCTCACCTAGAAGCGTCATTAGGAAAAGAGTGCACGCTTGTAACTTTTGCTTTAAAACTTCTCCTTCAAATATAAGTCCAAAAATGGCCGACCTGCCTACTTGTCGCGTACAGGAATCGAAAGCTTTCGTACATACTGGTGTCGATTACGCTGGCCCAATTAAAGTAACATTATGTAGAAGAAGAAGAAGAAAGGAGAAGTCAAAAGGCTTATATATGTGTTTTTATATGCCTTGTTACCAAAGCAGTTCATATTGAACTGGTAACTGATGTATCTTCTGATACATTCATTTCCGCTTTTAAACGGTTTATATCTCGCCGTGGACCTGTGTCGTGTTTATATTCAGATAACGGAACTAATTTCGTTGGAGCAAAGGCTCAGTTACAGAACCTACTGTCTGATTGTTACCGCATTGAATGGAAAATGATTCCTCCCCGCGCTCCACACTTTGGGGGTTTATGGGAGTCCAACATAAAATCAATTAAAACCCATTTATACCGCATAATTGGTTCTCAACTTCTCACTTACGAGGAGCTTCTGACTGTCCTCATTCAAATTGAGGCAGTTCTGAATTCGCGACCACTCTGTCTTTTATCTGAGGAGCCGTATCCAGAACCTCTTACACCCGCTCATTTCATTATGGCCTCACCTTTAACTTCACTGCCTGTCGAGAATGTTCCCGATGTGGCGAAGTCCCTTAATTGTTGGAAACAATTATTAGACCAGATGGTGTGTAGCTACTGGAAGAGATGGCGTTCCGAATATCTTCACAATCTTCAGGTTAGACAGAAATGGTTAACTCAAGTAGACAATATAAAGGTCGGTACAGTAGTTCTTATTCATCAAGACGATATTCCCCCGCTACGTTGGCCAATGGGCATAATTACTGAAGTATATCCCGGCAGAGACGGCAATATTCGCGTCGCGCTAGTTAAAACGGCTACCGGGCACCTCAAAAGACCTATTGTAAAATTGTGTCCATTACCATCCCAATAACTTCTTATACAAACATAACCTCCAACTGCTTCTTTAACTTTAGTTTAATAATTTATTTTACTTTAACATTATATACTCGTTTACTTTTGCTTTGAGAACACTGCGTATTCTCAAGGCGGCGGAGCATGTTGACGCCATAAACGTCAATCTATTAATTTCCGCAAACCCGCATTTCGAAATTATAAAAAAATCTCGCTAGGCTGACATTTGCCCCACCTTTTCCCCCGCACACCGCATGTCCTACCTTGTATAAAAACCACTGGCACATCCACGCCGGCCATTTTTTCCGACAAGAACCACCGCGGCGACAACTCGCCACAGCACGGGGGGCCCCCCCGGATCGTCATCCTAGCAGAACCGCTGATTCCACGTGGACCATCGCCAGAGCCAGGAGCCGCTGTGTATTCCCAGGTTAGTCCTATTCCAGTTTTCCATCCTCTGGTGAATGTCAGCCCGCGATACGCGTTAAACCGCAACCGCTTTCAAATCCACCCATATAATTTTTTTACACTAAATATAATTCTCCCACCATGTGTCCTGAAATATTCTCTTGGCTGGAGTAGTAACTGGTGAAATCAATCCTAGTGGGTCGAAGAGTGCCATTATAATACTCAACGCTTCTCTTTTTGTTGGCGAGCGCTTATTTTCTTGTACTTCTAAAGGTATCTTCATAGAACTTGTGTTGAATCCGATGCAATCTTCTTTCACATGCCATAATAGACCAAGTGTTTTCTCTGTATCTTTGCTTCCCAGGCTCACTGTGGTAGAGTTGTCTTCTCTCAGAGGTCCGAACTCTTCTATTTTTCGTATGTCGTTTGACGTCCACCCGCTTAGCACGAAGCCTGCCTTTTTGTGTATAAAATCGACTGCTTTTGATATTTTACGTGCTTCCGGGATAGTAGTGAAGCTCTGCAGATAGTCATCCATGTAATGATTTTTCTTTATTGCTGCTGCAGCTTCTGGGTAGTCGCTCGCGAATTCACTTGCGTTTTTGTTCTTGATATACAATGCAGTGCATGGGGACGAAGTAGCTCCAAAAATAACAGAAGTCATTCTATATTCCTCTGGCTTTCCTTGTCGCCGTTTACCTCTCCAAAGAAATCGTAAGGCGTTTCTATCTTCTTGCCTGACTTTCACCTGCATAAACATTTCCTTTATGTCTCCACTGACAGCGTATGCATATTGCCGGAATCTCATTATGACGCCAGGAAGGGATTGTAGTAAGTCTGGTCCCGAATGTAGCATGTCATTCAGACACACGCCAGCGGCCTTAGCTGATGCGTCATGGACTAGTCGTGGTGGCTTGTGAGGCTTCGCTGGGTTGATAACTGGAAAGTGTGGCAGGTACCACGTCTTTCCTTCTGGCGCTGGAGTAGGCGCTCGTTCTGCATAACCCGACTGGAATAGATTTTCCATTCTCTCTTCATATTTTTGTTTGAGATCTTCATCCTTGTCCAGTCTTTTTTCGAGGGAAAGCAGACGTCGCTCGGCTTCTTTACAGTTGTTTGGTATCTGAATATCTTTCTCTTTCCATAACAGGCCGGTTTCGAATCTCCCTTCAGGTAATCTCTTGCTGGTTTCCTGCAGTATCTGTACAGCTCTCTGTTCAGGATCTTCTTTCGGTCTCTTTGGCTCGATGCATAAGGATTCGAGTTTGAAGTAATTCTTGACTAAATCTTCTATTGATCGTGTCTCTTCTTTTTGCTGTAGTCTGCCACAGAACGCTACTTTGGCTATAAGCGAACTGTGACAGCCATGAAGAACCCAGCCCAGTTGTGTGAAGGAAGCGACTGGTTGGTTACGACGACCGGTGCGGAGTTCTCTTGATACAATGAGGTTCCAGTTATCTTGTCCAATTAAAAGCTTGGGTGACGCGTGTTGATACATTATCTGATCTTTGATGTCAATCAGATGTTCGCAGTCTTCCAAGTGATGATTGTAAACTGTCTCTGGCGTAAAACTTAGTCTGTCAACAGTCCGCGCGGCTTCTATTTCATATTCTTCGTCCGCGTACTTTCCTCTGATACGGAGATTGACGACTTTGCTGTTTTCATGCTTCATCTCGTTGCCGATCCCTTGAATCCACATGGGGTTTTCAGGTCCATCTACTCCTATGACGTCGGCTATTGTTGCGTCCAGCAATGTGACTGTACTTCCTTCATCTAATAGAGCATATGTTTCAATGCTGGTGTGCGGCCCCTTTATGATTACGGGCGCTATTTTCAGGTAGGCACGTCGACGGTCGCCTGGTTTGGCAGATGATGTGACTTCCACTGCTGATGTAGCCATTTCTTTCTTCTCGGGTTCACTTGTGCTGTTCTGTTCTTTGTCATGGTGTAGTAGTTTATGATGCTTCATGGTACATCCATGTTTTCCACACGGCGGTGCTCTGCATTGAAGTCGACGGTGTTTACTTCGAAGACAGCGATAGCAAATGTTGTTTTTCTTTGCCACTTCCCATCTGGTATTAGTGTCGAGAGTAGAGAATTGCTTGCATTCAGTTAACTTGTGTTCTTGCTTGCACTGAGGGCACTGATCATCTGATGCGGTTCTTTTCCCCGTAGCAAACGTGCGTTCTAACTTCTTGTTCCTCCGGTCTCTTCCCCAGACTTCATCAGTGACCGTTTCTGGTAGGGCGTAGGCACCGCACTTATCTGCTTCTTCATTCAGGAACGTGGATATCTTCTTTAATTCTGGAGTATCCTCTTTCTTTGTAGCTGCGTAGTCATACCACTTACTTTTTAATATAGGAGTGAGTTTTTCGGTGATTACTCGCGCCATCTCAGGACTGTGTAGGTATTGTGTCCTCTTAAGTGCTTCTATAGTGCCCACTATGTTTGCTATTCGTCCGGCGAAGATACACAATTCTCGAGGATTATCGGTGACTCGGTTCAACAACTTAAGTTTCTCCATTTCGACATGAATGAGTGCTTCTGGCCTTCCAAATCTTCTTTCCAACGCTGCTAAGATGACTACTGGATCTGGTTGGCTTAATAGAAGACAGCCGACGGCTTCTTTTGCTGACCCGCGCAGGCTCCGACGTATACGTGCTATGTTTTCATTTTGAGAGAAATACTTGTGCGTCTCTTCATACGCTGTCTTGAAACTGAGCCAATCTGTATTGCTTCCATTGAAAAACGGCAGCTCTTGAATATATTTAGGCGGTTCTCTCGTGCTTCTTACCGCTTGGGAGAGCGCAGTGGCTAGAGTTGACACGTCTATCAATGACTGGTTTGTTTTCAAACAATTTTCTGGTTCTTTCTTTATTTCTACGGCGTGTTCTTGCTTCTTCTCAGCCTCTTCTTGATGACTTTCCTTACATGCTGGCTGTGGTCGATCCGTCTCTATTTCTTTCAGCCATGTGCTGATGCGGACTGAGGCCAGGTCATCTTCTAATTCTTCTTCTTCTGAGGCATCTGCTTCTGCTTGAAGACGTTGGATCCGTAGCTTTTGTAACTCTGTTTCAGCTACTATCTGTGCCTGCTTAAGCTTTAGTTCGGCTAGTCGCTCTTTCGCTTCCAACTCCGCGAGGAGTCTCTTGCGGGAAGCTACGGAGCGATGTGACCGAGTGTCTGCAGGCCTTAGTGTACGCTGCGATGTCTGATCCTTCTGGGACGCAGCACTAGTTCTTCTTCATTTGTAGTTGCGTCAGTGGCCGTTGAAACACTAGTTCCGCTACTCGTACCTGATGTCTCGATAGCGTTGTTCGACGTGCCGCTGGCAGACGAGTTCCCAGTCGAGGCCTCTTCTTCGGCCTTATGTATGCTCAGCTCTTCCTGCCGGCGTTTTGCTCGTTCTCCATCCATACTACGAGTTAACACCATCTTCCTGACGCGGCTCAGCAATCCGGCGACGAAGGACCAATCATATTCAGGATCGCCTGAACGCCGTAAATAAAACGCGCAGTATGTACTTGTTTTGGAGGCAAACGGTGGCGAGGACTAATGGGGAACTTGGCACTACTTATTCACTTATTTACTGTATGACGACTGGAACTGAACTGAACGCAAGGGATAGTTGCCCTATATTTATATTCGTGCCACTTTGCTGGCCAGCGATCCTTTTTTGCTGGCCCGCGATCCATTTCCTCACCCCCGATACCATTCATTTATTATATTTCCTAATACATAAGCCTTGAGCTGGCGAGGCTTTTATTTTCTTAATGTAACATCTTAAACCTACTTAATAACATATAGATCTTACCTCCGCGACGTTCTATTTCGTTATGACGTGAAAAACTTTTTTTTTTTTGAATGGACTACTCGCAGTTCAGCACATTAAGGCTGGTTACTGCTCAACCGGGCAATCCTGTGGTTGCCTTAGATTCTAAGGCCCCCAGCCAGGGCTTAAAACTACTTAAAAACTAAATGGCCGCTCGCTAAGGGCATCCCCTGTGGGACACGGGCCTCGGCTTAGCGGGGTCATTGAGGGGGGGCAGCAAGGGACAGGCTGGGTCTGATTGATATTATTTAGGGGATTTAACGCTAATGGCTCAGCAGCGCGGGCTGGCTCGTTAGGCAAAAGTCGGGGAGGGTTTTGACGGGGGCGTCGCGATGGACCTCGTCGGCGAGGTCGGAATACGGAACGCGTTCTGGGTTTATTTTTTCTAAGAGTGCTGGTTTCCCTACTACTCTCTTGGGTCAGGGTGATGGGGTCATCGGGCTCAACAAGGGTATGCCGCGGTCGGCGGATCTTGCTGATCTGGGAGGGCGTGTATCGGGTGGCCGATACGATAAGGGGGTTTTGGTGCTTTTCAGCGGACTCTATGAAACGCTTGGAAATACGTTTCATGAATTGTTTGATGGTGGGGATACGGAGGTCGACATGGAGACGCTCATTTCTAACGTACCACGGGGCTCCCGTAGCCTTTTGGAGAAACCGGTTTTGGATGACCTGTTACCTATGGATCTGGCGGGGCTTAGCGTGTGCGAAGGCTACACACGCGTAAGTCATTATCGGACGTATGCACGTGGTGAAAATGCGTAGTTTGCATTTCAGGGATAGCTTGCTGCGTGCGTTCAGCATGTAATGAAGCCTACTGAGAGCGAACGCGGCACGATTGCGCACCGTCTTAATGTGCTCTCTGAAAGTAAGCTTTCGATCGAGGATCACACCTAGATATTTAGCTTGCTCAACCCAGGGGATCGGCTTGCCAAATAACGTGATCGGACTGGGACTGGGGGGGAAGAGACGAGTCTTGGGCTTGTAAAACAAGATCGCCTGACTCTTCTCTGGGTTGACTTCCACTCTCCATTTCCGGAACCAAGCGCCTAGTGCGTTTGCGGATCTCTGGAGGTGGCCGGCTATTGCATTCTCGCTATTCCCCTTCCCTTTGGATCGCGAAAGCGTACAGACGTGTCCATTGTGTTTAATTTTATCGAAAAATACAAATTTCTAATATTATATTACAAAATTTGGAGTGAAATATTCTGTGAGATACCAGGGCGTAAGGAAGCGATAAGAAATCACACAAGGAAGCCGCACGTACAGGACAGGCACACACAAACAATCAAAGTGAGTGAATCTTCCATTACATACAAGTAGAGGTCAACTAACACTGGACGGATAGCAGTTTTGTTCTCAAACGTCGATCGTCGACCAGCCAGCTAGACCCCTGCTGCGCATGCGCAGTGTATGCTAACGTGCGACTAACGCCCGGTTCCTATATTTTAAAAACGATTCGTTTTGCTTACGGATGGTAGAATTGTCTACGAGGCGTAACCCTTATGCGTTCCTATAATAAACCTTTCGTAAGCGACCTTACCGTTGGCTTGCTACGTACGGATGGGAGGACTACCAATAACGATCCGTAAGCGCAAAGTATGGAAATGATGATCTTTGGTGTTCCTATAAAAATATCAAACGTCAGTCGAACTGTCAAATATACTGTCCGTAGTTAGTTTGCGTACCGGTCACTTTTGGGCGGTTTCAGAAAGTTTTGTGGTATTTTTCAGATGTAAAGTTAAAATTATTCAAAATGTCGAGTTCAGAAAGTGATTTAGAAATGTTAGATATAATCTCGGATTCCAGTGATTCAGAAGAAAACAATCGCCGTGTTAGAGTTTACAAACAAAGAGTGAACTATTTTACTACTTTGGATGATTTTGAGTTCCAGCTGAGATTTCGGCTTGATAAACCGTCTGTTCAAGAGTTACTGCTTGAAATATATCCATATTTAAGAATAACGGGAACCAGGTTAGTAAATCTACTGTAGTAGTTAGGTACGAAGAATTGTTTGACATACATTGTATTTCACTAGTGTTACCTTGAACTCTAGACACGTTTAACGAATTTAATCAAAACCTTTTTTGTTTGTTTAAGGAATCATGGAGTATCCCCAATTCTCCAGTTATTATTAACTTTAAGGTTTTATGCTCTAGGAACTATGTTAATATCAGCAGCAGATTTTATAGGAGTGTCGAAAACATCTGCATGTCGTATTGTACGTGATGTCAGTTATGCAATAGCACAGCTGTATAACAGATATATATACATGCACATCAATACTGAGCAAGATTTTTATGCTGTATCTCGGTTTCCACGAGTACTTGGTGCACTTGATGGAACACACATCAGGATACAATCACCATGTAAGTGTATTACATTAGACTTATACCAACCAACTTTACAATGAAGAATGTTAACTAATTTTGATTATTAGCACTCCATATTCTCTGTCAAAAATAAAAAATACTAGTGAAAGAATTACTTCGATACGTCAATTAGTTTCCGATTTAGAAGTAAAACAAGTTGCAACTCCACGACGCGGGCTGCCGGTGACGGTGTGACGTCATCGTACAACACGCTCAGTCTGGCTCACTCAGTCCGCTCGCGGTCGCGCGCCTTTACCGTCGAAATTATACCTAAATACTTTTTAAAATGTCCAATCCAAATACTAGGAAATCATGTGTTGTGCCTAACTGTAAAAATACAACTACCAATTCGCCGGAAAAGTTGTTTTTTCTCCTCGCTTCGACGATGTAATCACATTAAAAATGCTATAGTATGTTTACAGCCATCTCTGCTGGCAGTACAATCTTCGCAGGTTACATTTAATACTTATTGATCCTTTTCATTGCATTCTAAACTGCAATGATAAGGTGTGGTACGTACGCGGTGTTCTGGCGTGATTCTACATTTAACCATACATACATCACCTACTCTTTTTACTTCAACATAACCAATATCATCGCCATAGCTCTCTTGCCGATCTGAAATAAGTATCAAATAAAAATAAATGGCCTTACGTATTTTGTTAGTAAAAGAATTACAAATAAAAAAAAAAAAGGTTTAGTACATCTGTAACGTTCAATCCACTACATCTACATCCTAAGTACCTATCCTACTTCCTACTAATATTATAAAAACGAAAATTTGTGATCTTTCACGCAAAAACTACTGAACGGATCTGGACAAAGTCTGGAATAACACGTAGGCTACTTTTAATCCTGGGAAAATGTACAGTTCCCGAGGGAAACGGGGGCGAAGCTGCTGGCGGAAGCTAGTTAGCAATAAATCAATGTATGTATTCATTTAAATTTACTAAGAAGAGCGGAACCTACCTTTATATACATACGTACCTACCTATAGCTACAAAACTATAATACATATTTGTTGTCTTAACGTAAAATTTAATAGTAGGTAGGTACTTCTACTATTTGAGTTGCATTCTTCCAGTACGATATTACCTAGTTGGGTATTTTGTTTTGATAAAACAATTTAGAACAGATAAACTATTAAGCTTAAGTAGTAGCAAAGAAAGTTTACTTAGGTAGGAATTTTTGCATTTTATTCATTTTAATAAAACAATAATAAATTTTTATTCATTTTTAACCGACTTCTAAAAAAGGAGGAGGTTCTCAATTCGGATGTTTGTATTTTTTTTTTTTTTTTTTATGTTTGTTCGCGCATAACTCCGTCGCTTGCCAACCGATTTGAAAAATTCTTTTTTTGTTGGAAAGGATATACTTCCCAAATGGTCCCATGAAAATTTTATCGAAATCGACCAAGCGGTTTTCGAAAAATCTAAAAAAAATATCTACATTGTCTACATTGACGACCTTTTAGTTTACTCTGCATTGGAGCAGTGCATTTTTTTACACCAATGTAATTGGTTCGTTTAGGTGGGGGAGGGGAGGGGGTGTAGGTACCACTAAAAAGTGAAAAATAAAAAAACTTTTTACAAAAAAATACAACCGACTTCCACAAAAAATCAAAAAAGTACAAAATAACTTTAATTCGGAAGTCGGTGTTCAAAAAACGAAAAAGGAACCACAAACACCGAGTTCCGAATTAAAGTTATTTTGTACTTTTTTGATTTTTTGTGGAAGTCGGTTGTATTTTTATTCCTCGAATTTCGGCGGCAACGGAATCACTATTTGTTGATAAATAATGCGCAACCATTAATCCATCTATATTAGGTAGATTATCCGATTGCCCTTTTTCGAATCCTTCATCCATTTATTAATCGAATAATATTTACTATTATTAGACTATTAACGTAATACGCGGACGAAAACACAACAAAATACTGCGCAAGCTATTACACCCACTATAACCGCTGACCACTGCATACGAAGCGGGCCGCGGCCCGCGAGGCGCGTTGTAACATGACGTCATAGGCGTCACGTGACTGTAAGCGGGTCTCGATATTTTTCGAAACTTTGAATGCCTATAAAATCAAAACTACTAGGTATTTTTGACTACAACAAAAACTAGTGTATTTGTATACATACAGGCTTTACTGAGACAAAATTTCACGCGATTTGGCATACCTAGTAACATTCTTCATTGATTTAGTTTATGAATAAGTACCTATTTAATCACTGTTTACATACTGTCTTCTAACAAAAAAATCTACTTCAGGTTATCAGATTGGAGAAGAGTTTAGAAATCGTAAAGGATACTTTTCCTTAAATGTGCAAGCCATATGCAACGCCAATTTGCAGTTTATGAATGTAGTAGCTCGTTGGCCAGGATCTGCTCATGATGCCACTGTATTTAACAGTTCAGAACTGCGTGGTAAACATTTTTTGTTATATGTCATTAATTTAAAACAAAGTGGGTTGGTATTGAATACTGTTTTACTAAATTATAATTATATTTTTCAGCACAATGTGAAAACGGACATTTTGGGAATAAGTGGCTGCTTGGGGATAGTGCATATCCTTTGAAGCCATACCTCTTGACTCCTTTGTTGAATCCAGTAACACGAGGTGAACAACTTTACAATGAAGCCCACATCCGAACTAGAAACACCATTGAAAGGTATACTATATTGGGGATATGTATCCTAATAGATTTGTAATTTGATTGTAACATCTAGCATCCACTTAAGTATTATAGTAATGTTCTACTTATTTTGTTATAGGTGTTTTGGAGTTTGGAAAAGAAGATTTCCAGTTATGGCTTTAACTTTACGTCTGAGTCTTATACGAGCAAATGCAGTTATTATTGCTACAGCAATACTTCACAACATTTGTAGAATAAAAAGCCTAGATGATATTCCACCAGAGGTTGAGATTCCAGATGTGGATGCAGTGCCTATACATAATAATAATGAGGCAAATAACCAAACAATAAGAGAAACTTTAATAGCAGAATATTTTAATAAGTGAGTTATGCACGTTTTTATACTTATAATTCATGTGATTGTGTTATTAACAGTATGAGTTATTTATTGGACAAGATATTAACATGTATATTTGTATTTTAAAAAAATACTGTGTGGCAGAGATCTAACAAGTCATGTATGCTTACTTAAAAAGATTTCTTTCCATTATTTTCAGTTTGGTGTAAGAAATATTGCAACGCATCTTTAGAAGTATTTTTGTGTCGCAAGATCATAAAAATTAAGCAGCCAAAATAGTGTCTTAAATGAATGATATAAAAGTGTACAAACTCTTGTGAGACATATTTTATTTAAAAATAATTTCAGTATTCCCAAATTGTTTAAGTATATAAAATGAAATAAAATTTGATTAGCTAATTAATGTTTTATTTGTCATTTGTTTTTCTTTCATACCTACTTGTCAAATTACAAAGTCAAAACGTTTATTTCAATTAGGCCATTAACGGCACTTTTGAACGTCATCAATAAAAAATATCATAATTAAGTGACTCTAGCGTCCATTCGCAAAGGTAGATTCTTATGGATAAGAACGGACAAGAAACTCCATAGTTACTCTTTTCAAATAAATGTTTTACAATATTTGGTAGGTAATACAAAAAATACTTCATATATGTAAGGATGATGCACCAAGTAGAATAGTTATAGAACAAAGTATTACCAGCAGAGGTAAACATCTAAATATCTCATGCTCATGGTACTCACATATTTACAAATATTGAAATAATAAAAAGAAAAAATGCATTCATAAATTTAATCCACACATAAATCAACTAGTTTGATTTTGTCTACACCCTCGATTGCCCTATGGAGCAAGACCAGCATGTTTCCAAGCATTCTTATCCTAAATGTAATCTTCTAATTTGTAATATGCTTGTTTACAAAGGGTGCTTTTAATAAAAGTTTTAAGTTTTCTTTCATTTAATTCTAATATCTTACAAGGTATTTTGTTGTAACATTTAACACAGTACCCCATAAAAGATTTATGTACTTTAGCTAATCTATAAAATGGTACAAATTGTATGTATAACTATGATATGATACATCTAAAAACTAAATATCACTAAGAATTTCTTTATTAGCTAACTTTAACAGTCTTATCTCTAAATCCAATTTTTCTGTCTTCTTTTTAAAATATTCTGCTATAGCTAAATTTTTTTCCAGGCGTCCATCTTCAATTTTTTTCTTTTTGGCTGTCAAAAAAAAAGATATTTGTGTTAAAACATTACTCGTACAATAATAGCTGTCCTTGGTATAAAACCTTAGACAAAGTATAAGTTATAAAATATTTCAAATTAAGTACCCTTGTTTTGAAGTGTTTTTGACATTGTAGGCATTCCATATAAAAATTTTCTTCCTAGATTGTTGCCCTCTACAATTCCTTCTTCTGGGGTCAAAATGTCCAACTTTCTCTTTTTAACTGAAAAAAATTATGTACTAAGAATGACTAATCCATCTCCGCTATACCACTTACTTCTTAACACATATGTACAGAACAGTGAACAGTATATTGTATGCGCACAAATCATATAATTATTATTATTTATTATTATAACTGTAACTGAGTAATGTAATAATTGTTTGAAACTTTGACTCAACCACACCCTGCACTATCAGGCATCAGCTGACTAGTGTTGTAACAAACATTCAAATAAAATAGGTAATAGAAGCAGAAGCATATTGAAACTTTTTACAGAAGTAAAAGACTTAGCATCATTGCTACGTGAAAACTAAATATAGGGGAATTCTACTGCGCTGAAGGAAATTCTTGGATTGGAATTTTAGATGGATGGATGACAATACACAAAAGTTGATGTAATTAGACATAATAATACCTTCATTTGTATGTGGAATTAAATCTTCCATGGGCATTTGCACTGTTGCACTATTGTCTCCAACCTGTTCTAAATCAGTGCCCACCTCCAACTCAAGAAGCACACTACCACCACCGCACCCATCACCACCAAAGGGAACCTCATAACCCATACATGTAGACCCCATCAAACTTGCTACTTTATCAAGGATTTCATCCGCTGGAATGAAATCCGCTTTTCCACCACCAGTCTGCAATATAATTGAATTTATGATAGTATTCAAATTTTTAGTTATTAAGACCTAGGCATTGGATTAATCTGTATTCCTTTGCCTAGAGCAGGAACCTGCATAGAATGCTATTGAAACTTGCTATGAATATCAACTACACTACCTTCAACCTATTCATGCGAATTTGTTGCGTTCTTTTCCTGGCTGCCTTTTTTAAATTGTCCCATTTCAGTTTCAATTGCTCTTTTTGTTTTGGGAAGCCACCACATTTTGCGTTGAACGCTGCCGCCAAGGAGGCCCACGCTTCGTCTTTCAACTTATTTGACGAAGCGTTTGTTTCCTTACTTGTTAAAATAGGACAGTTTTGGATTAACTCCACAAAATAAGAGACTTCATCTCTCGTCATAGGTTTTTTGCTCTTCTGTAAATAGGTAAAACAAATTATTACAATTCACTACAATTTTACCATCGCTTAATTAAAACGTAACAAAGAACAAGATTACTTACTGGTGTAGTATCCATATTTTGTGATTTTTGTACAAACTATTCAGTAACTATTAGTTTTTATTTAAAGTATATATGGGTGAATTGCGCAAGCAAAAAAAATACACGGCAAACCTGAGAACGGTAGTGCAATGTGCTGGTTTTTTATTTTATATATTTTTTTTCAACAACGTAAGTACTTCTCTACCTTGGCAAAAAAAAATCATTGATTTCTACCCTCTAATATACCAAAAAAAAATTACAAAGTGTTATTTTATCATCACGGTGGCCTGTCCCGAACCCAATTCCGCTCATAAAATACCTTCCCCTGCCAATACATTCATAATATGGATTACAATCGATTTTCTTATCATTAAATTATAATATATTCGATCAAATAAAACTATTTTTGTTTGTTTATCTTCTTTCTCATGGATTTGACAGGCAGTCAACTTTTGTCTGGAAAAAAGTTATCATTTCAGAGGACAGTAAGTTTTAGTAGAATAACCATGTCAACATTGCGTTGTTACGCCCCTCTCACCTTTCCTCACTTCGGATCAGTCCGGCTCAAGCTCTCGGCGCAAACGCACCGGTCCCAAAGCTTGCGGTTTTTCCGCCAAAAAAGTAAGTTTATCATTTCAGTAACATGGGGACAAAAATAGTTTCATTTCGGTGACTGTTATAACTCGTGCTAGATTCGTTTAATTTGTTTCAAAATTGTGTATTAAATTCGCTGTAAGTACTGTTTTGTTTGAGTAGTGTTCATATTTTTTTAATAATTTTATTTCGGAGTTAAATGTAGAACTAACCTCTATTTTATCATTTCAGTGTTATCATTTCAGTGGATTCGGTGGACTGTTATACCAATTACAGTCCACCGGAATGAAATGTATCTCCGAAATGATAAAACCATAAAGTTTTAGAGATCCTTGTATCAAATACAAAGTCATAGTTTTGTAATGTAAGTGTAGATTAGATTATTCGGGTGTATTTGTTGTGTAATATTTGTGTTTAAGATATATTATAATATACACATATTTCTATGTAGCTAGTACATGTATGTATATATTGGGTTGGTAGGAAAGTAATGAGCGTTGCAAATAAACAAAACAATTTTAAATTATATTTTTAACTAGCTGCTGTCCGCGACTTCGTCCCCGTGGAATCCCCGATTTTAAAACATTATTTATCGCTGCTCCGCTCCTATTGGCTTAAGCGTGATGATATATAGCCTAAAGCCTTCCTCGATAAATGGTCTATTCAACCCAAAAAGATTTTTTCAATTCAAACCAGTAGTTCCTGAGATTAGCGCGTTCAAACAAACAAACGAACAAACAAACAAACTCTTCAGCTTTATAATATTAGTATAGATTTACAATTACTTGTCTTTATAGTAGGCACCGTTGTTATCTACAACCCATTTCCAGCGATTAGGTAAAGCATGGATACCGTCAGCGTAAAAACTTGGGAGCCGTGAGGCAAAAAAGCTTTCGAGGAAATCGTGTGTTCCTCTGTGGCCGGATCACAGTTTAGTACTCAGATGCTATACTTCGAAATAATACCTACCTAAAGTCTACTTTCATCGGAATATATATATATATACTAGCTGCTGCCCGCGACTTCGTCCCCGTGGAATCCCCGATTTTAAAACATTCTTGATCGCTGCTCCGCTCCTATTGGCTTAAGCGTGATGATATATAGCCTAAAGCCTTCCTCGATAAATGGTCTATTCAACCCAAAAAGAATTTTTCAATTCGAACCAGTAGTTCCTGAGATTAGCGCGTTCAAACAAACAAACAAACAACCAAACAAACAAACTCTTCAGCTTTATAATATTAGTATAGATATATTTAGTACCTCAAGAGATATCTTTTTAATAAACAATTTATGTGGTCCGGCCGCCAGGCAGTGCTCTCTGGCCGCGCCACGCGCCACCTCAAATTAGATAGAGTATAATGAACTATTAATAAATCAATATCCCGAAAAAAACTACCTAAAGAGTACCTTGCACACGCCAAATATGGTCCAATAATCCCCTTTAGTTAAGGAGTTATTGGTCGTAGGGTGTGGTCCGGCTGGAAGGTATACTCTGCAGCAACAATATTTAATATTAACTATCCATAAATTAATTTACAAAATAGTACCTTTTCTCTACTCTTCGTTGATACTTTCTTCTCTCAAGAAACTATTCATTTTGATTAATTAATCTTAAAAGTATGTGGCGCGGATAGGGAGGACGACTTTCAGCAAATATAACGAAATATGCTTTATTTCTTCTAAGCCAACGAAAACTGCATAATAAGTACTTTATAAAAAGACCTGGACTTCATCTATAAACTTATTTTCAACCGACTTCCAAAAAAGGAGGAGGTTCTCTTTTTTTTTTGTGTGTGTTAACCTCATAACTTTGTACTGGGTGTACGATTTTGATGATTATTTTTATATTCGAAAGCTGGTGCTTGTCGTGTGGTCCCATTTAAATTTGATTGAGATCTGACGACTTTTATTTGAGTTATCCCTAACAATGCGTGGCTTTGATTTGATTTGATTTCAGTGTTTATCTAAAACTAGCTGCTGTCCGCGACTTTGTCCCCGTGGAATCCCCGATTTTAAAACATTCTTTATCGCTGCTCCGCTCCTATTGGCTTAAGCGTGATGATATAGAGCCAAAAGCCTTCCTCGATAGATGGTCTATTCAACCCAAAAATAATTTTTCAATTCGAACCAGTAGTTCCTGAGATTAGCGCCTTCAAACAAACAAACAAACAAACTCTTCAGCTTTATAATTTTAGTATAGATTTGTGGAATCTAAAATTTGTGGAAATCAAACCTAACAAAGTACGGAACCCTGGCTGCCCGGCACGGTTGTTCTTAGCTGTATCATTTCGGTGGATTTATTTCATTCCGGTGCACAGTTTATCATTTCGGTGGTCATTTTTATCATTTCGGTAGACACTTTTCATTTCAGTGGACTCTTAAAAATTCATCCTTAAATATTTATGTAAGTTTTGATGAAATTTGATGTCCACTCACGCACAATGTTATAAAATAGGCTAAAGTTTTATTTGTCACTAAAAATATGTAGATAGCATTGAAATAAAAAAATCCCACCGAAATGACACATAAAAATCTATTGTTGAAATTTACCCATATCTAGTTAATAGAATTAGAAAGAACAAAACTGAAATTAAACGAAACGACGCTCTGCTGGAATCAGCTGACAGCTTTGCGCGGGCGTGCGATAGACTTCGCGTCATTTTCACGTTTTGTTCGCACTTGATCAACAATAGCAATTATGTTTAAAATGTTAGTTGTAAAAGTCAATTTGTTTTTCTTAGCATAAAACCGGAGTATAAGTAAAGCTAACATTATTTAGTATATAAATATCTCATAATGTTTCTGATAAGGTCGTTGTTTCTGAACTACCCATCAAATATTTTTTGTAATAACGAAACGCAAAGAGGAGCATTGAGGACCATCGGTTACCTAGTAACCGACGAATGTTCGTAGCCGGTAGGCTAGATAAAAACTTTGTGGAACACCAAGTTACGCCTCGTTATCAGTAAGTTGGAAACGGGTGGTAGATGTTATACAATGACGATCCGTTAAATATAGGAACCGGGCATTAGACATCAATATTATTAATTTGTTAGAGGAACCTACTAAGAGGAACAAGGACGACTATACTAATTTGCATCACTATATTTCTCTGCGGTAATTAAGCTCCTTACCATCGCTAATCGCCTAGTACCAGGAAGATATACGAATACTCTGATTAATATTTCACCATAATGTTGTCTACTCAACGGACCCCCCCGCCAGGAGGCACTCCCTTTCTTCTCATAAAATTGTTTGTCCGAAAATCATTATCCATAACACGTTTGCTATAAACTGCAGTAACCATAATGTTCAAAACCCCGAAATTTTGTTCAACATAATTATCTTTAGGTCTAAAAGTATTCTGTCATAATATCGAGTACCATAATAATTGAATCTCCTAATTTTACATACCCTAAAGTCATATGTCCTAAGTATTGTGTTGAATAATGTGTATTATTCCGAATGTTCAATTATAATAAATATTTTAGTACTAAAACATTTGCTAAAAAAAAACTTTTTACAAAAAAATACAACCGAAATAACACCGAGTTTCGGTCGAAAATACCGACCGAAACTCGGTGTTTGAGGTTCCTTTTTCATTTTTTGAACACCGACTTCCGAAATTAAAGTTATTTTGTACTTTTTTGATTTTTTGTGGAAAAGTCGGTTGTATTTTTTTGTAAAAAGTTTTTTATTTTTCACTTTTTAGTGGTACCTAAACCCCCTCCCCTCCCCCCACCTAAACGAACCAATTACATTAGTGTAAAAAAAACGCACTGCTCCAATGCAGAGTAAACTAAAAGTTCGTCAATGTAGACAATGTAGATATTTTTTTAGATTTTTGTTGATTTTTCAAAAACCGCTTGTTCGATTTCGATAAAATTTTCATGGGACCATTTGGGAAGTATACCCTTTCCAACAAAAAAAGAATTTTTCAAATCGGTTGGCAAGCGACGGAGCTATGCGCGAACAAACAATAAAAAAATAACATACAAACATCCGAATTGAGAACCTCCTCCTTTTTTAGAAGTCGGTTAAAAATAGGTTTTAGTGACAGAAACGAATCGCTGTAAATCCGACTCCACGCAGTCTTGTCTGCCCTACCCCTAGAGTGTAATTTAAAATCGCGTAGGCGCGGAGGGGCGAGGCGGCCCGCGAGTTGAGGAGCAGGTGGTTGTAACACTCGCCGCCGCGGCTGAGGCTGGCCGGCGAAGCCGGCCAGCAAGCCGAAGCTGCGGTGGAAAGTGTTAAACCAGTCTGCGACGATAAACTCGCGTGGGACCGCCTGAGCCCCGCAGCGCCGGAGCCATGACAGAAACCATGCCTGCTGCATGTTGCATGCTTACTTGCATGCTGCATGCTTGCTTGCATGCTGCGTGCTTGTTTGCATGCTGCGTGCTTGCTTGCATGCTGTATGCTTGCTTGCATGCTGCGTGCTTGTTTGCATGCTGCGTGCTTGCTTGCATGCTGCGTGCTTGCTTGCATGCTGTATGCTTGCTTGCATGCTGCATGATTGCTTGCATGCTGCATGCTTGCTTGCATGCTGCACGCTTGCTTGCTTACAAAAATCACATGTTCACAATCAAGTGCTTTATTAAATATTTAATATATTATACATGTACTCAACATGTATAATATATTTATTTACGTATAATAAAAAAATATAATGCATCATCAGATATTTTTAATTATAACAAATGAGAGAAGCTCACAGCAATTGCTTTGTTATAATATCTAAGAATATTATTATTATAAATAAACATTATGTAATTTGAATTTAGGACTTATAACTTTTTATTGAAAACGGTTTTATATATTTTGTATATTATTGATTGTAATATTTATGACAAACGGATTTAGGACATATTATATTTAGGGATTTCATTTTTATGGCATGAGATATTAGGTGATATTAAGTTCGGTTAAGTTATCATTCGGACAAATGATGATTAGGACAAAAAAAGTTATGGCTCTTTAAATTATGGATAAAAAAGTTAGGTGACACAATAGAGAACCCCGCCAGGAAAGTCCACACCTTTATTGAAACCGAGTATATTAGGACAGGAGTCTGATACTGCATCTGACTACGTAACCTCGGAACCAGACTGTGGAGGAGGACAACATAATGTAACACGTCGCTATAAACGTAAACATGACGACTCTAGTTCTACCTTATGTGAAATAAAAGAGATACTGGCCGACCTGCAGCTTCAACAAAAAACCCAAGCGTTAAAATTTGAAGCGGAAATAAATAAAATGATTCAACAAAACAATGAAATCAAAGCATCTATTCAGCATATGTCGGACAAATATGATGACATCTTAGCTTCAGCAAACCAAAACTGAAAATGCTGCATACAAAAATAGAATAAAAACACTGGAATTAAGAGTGGAACTGCTTGAACGTAATTCTAAAGCAACCTGCTTGGAGCTGCGAAATGTTCCGGAAAACCCCGATGAAAACAAATCATCCTTAACCGGTATGATAAAAAATATTGGGGATGTATTAAATGTCCAGGTACTAGATTCCGATGTTCGTAACATATTCCGACCTAAAAAATCACAAAACAAGATATCTCCTATAATAGTGGAATTTTCTACGACTTCTCTAAAGGAAAATATAATAAAATCATCGAAAATCTATAATAAATCTAACACAAATAAATTAAACACTTCGCATCTCAAGATAAACGGTGAACCCAAGCCTATTTTTGTATCTGAATGTCTCACCACCCATGGAAGGCGCTTATACTACTTGGCTCGTGAATCTGTTAAAAATAACAAATACGCTGCTGGACCTCGTATGGGAAAGTGTATATGCGCCAGAAAGAAGGGGACCCGGCAAAATTAATCTCCTGCGAAGAAGATGTAATTAACTTAAAATCACTATGACTAATATTTACTTCAAATTTGATTAGTACTACCTCTGGCTATGTTATTGGATACTGTTTTCATTTATACTACTCAACGAGCTATATTTTTTACTTATTTATGTACGTTGTTGACTCATATTTTATACTCACTCCCAATTTACAACTATATTACACGCAATACCTGCAAAACACCCTATTCGTACACAATTACACTATTCTACACAATATAAGAAACGCTATATACAAAATATACACAAATGCAAAATTAAAATATTATCAGTTTCTCACTCAAATACTATTATACCACTATTATAAATACATCTTAAAGTTCGGCAAATTGCTAAGTAAATGCTGCTGTACACACTGTAAAACTTTATCTGCTAGTAAGCTACATTATTCTACATCTAACTGGCCTGAAAATGAAACTAGCACCAAAAATATCTTCACTAGTTACAACTATGCTTTATATTCGATGACACCAGCAACCTAATGCACTCTATTGACAAATTTAATGTTGCTGTACCTATCTCATGTGACCCCGAAGAATGCTCAACATACCTCAAATATCCGACACATTACCTAAATATCTTGCAACAGAATATTCGTAGCATAAATTGCAACTTCCAAGAGTTACACATTCTGCTGAAAAGACTTGAACTATCTTGTGATATTATTGTGCTCTCCGAATGCTGGTTATCACGTGTTACAAACATACCAATACTGCTCCCTTTCCCCTCGGATCGCGTAAGCGTACAGACGTGCTTCGTTCCGTATAAATGAATTATTTTTATTTTTAAATACAATAATATTTTGTCGAAATTACTCAAAAATATTAAAGTAAAGTACTAGGCGCGCATAAGCTAAGTGGAGCACGCGGAGTACTCGAGTAAGCAGGACAGCACAAGCGAAGACGACGCCTCGGCCGGAGCTACCCTGAGTGTGTGCAGATACGTCATCCGTATACGTCACGTTCGCCGCTTGCCACAAATTACAAGTGACAGCGATTTAGCGGGTAATTATTATTTATTATACTCTGCAATCATAATTGCGTTCTTTTGCGAGAACTCGATCTAGTCTGTGTTACGAAATACATAATACACCACTATGCCATTGAATCGGACACCGCCGCCACCAGCTGCACAAACAACTCCGATGAGACCTGAGACCGCACGGGACAGTATGATAACTTTTACCACAGCTACAAATGTTTCACCACTACAACATTGCGAATCGGAGTCAGATCTTCACTCACTCGCACTTAATGTCACTGAGAGAAAAAAAAGAAAATATGATGAAGAGAGTGTTGACTTAAAGGCGCTCATCAAAGAAATGTTTTTGTCGTTTTCGAAAGAACAGGAAAAAAGGTTTCAAGAACTTAGAGAGAGCATGGATCTAATGTCCAGTAAATACGATGACTTTTTACTGAAGATCACCACTTTGGAAAAAGAAAGAAAGGCGGATAAAATCTTGATTAAAGAGTTAGAAGAAAAGCTTGAAACAGCTGGCGTAAGACACGAGGAACATGCTTTGAAATTCGGAATATACCCATGCAAGATGGAGAGACTAAAGAATCCTTGGCAAAGGAAGTTTTTCAACTAGGAAAGACTATTAATGTCAATATTGAATACCAAAATTTAAAAGATATTTACCGCCTAAAATCAAAAGATGCCTCAAATCCGGTAGTTGTGGATCTCACCACCATATTGTTGAAAGATAAAATCCTTGGAGCGGTCAAAAGCTTTAACAAATTAAAGACTAAAGGAGAAAAACTGAATACTACCCATCTAAACCCAAAGTACCCGTTAAAACTTTTTACAAAAAAATACAACCGACTTCTATACAAAAAATCAAAAAAGTGCAAAATAACTTTAATTTCGGAACTCGGTGTTTGTGGTTGCTTTTTCGTTTTTTGAACACCGACTTCCGAAATTAAAGTTATTTTGCACTTTTTTGATTTTTTGTATAGAAGTCGGTTGTATTTTTTTGTAAAAAGTTTTTTATTTTTCACTTTTTAGTGGTACCTACACCCCCTCCCCTCCCCCCACCTAAACGAACCAATCACATTGGTGTAAAAAAAAACGTACAGCTCCTTTGCAGATTAAACTAAGAGGTCGTCAAAGTAGGCAAAGTACATATTTTTTTTAGATTTTTCGAAAACCGCTTGGTTGATTTCGATAAAATTTTCATGGGACCATTTGGGAAGTATACCCTTTCCAACAAAAAAATAATTTTTCAAATCGGTTGACAAGCGACGGAGTTATGCGCGAACAAACATAAAAAAAAAAAAAAAAATACAAACATCCGAATTGAGAACCTCCTCCTTTTTTAGAAGTCGGTTAAAAACCGCTTTACGTAGCTGAGACTTTAACACATAGAACACAAAAGTTGTACTACTTGGCAAGACAATTTAAAAATAGTTATGGTTACAATTTCTGCTGGACGTCTAACGGAATTGTTTACCTTAAAAAACCGAAGCTTCTACTCGTGTCCGCATAAATAATGATTCCGACTTGGATAAATTAAGAAATGAAGCATGACTAGTGTCTGTATTCGCAAAATTTTGTAAAATTTGGGTTGTATTATTGTTATTTTTTGTATTTGTTTTGCATGTTACTATCTTAAACAAAAAGCTAAATTGTAATTGGTTCACAAATAGTACACTCTACACAATTCCTAAACAACACACTTTCAAGTACACAATACCTCACCACACTAACATGTCTCATTTGGAATATAAAAATACTTACTATAATGCTTTTAACGAGATTCTTTTAAAGCGGACTAATATTTATTGCAAAAATATAATTTTCTCATTTAAAATTCAATGATTTAATTGATTTATCGGAAAATATTGACAGCATATCAGTATCACATTCGCAAACAGCAGACATTGATGAATGCCATAAATTATTGTTCCCGCCATCGGATCACCTGCTTCTACTTACTCAGAATATACGCAGTGTTGGTTGTAATATGCTAGGGCTGGAAGTCCTTTTTTTTTTTTTTTTTTTGGATGGGAAATCATCAAATGACCCCTCCCGCCCTGGGTGGAGCGGTAGGGAGTGTCAGACTTTTACTGACTAAAACCCACCCGTGATCCTTCTTGTGCCCTATGCGTTCCAGGGCCGCGGTAACTCTTTCGAACAAATTCCGCAACCCTAGCAGGCACCGACCCTATGGGGCCCCGTCCTCGGTGCTGACGGCTCCTTGCGGCGCGCGTGGAACACAACGCGTCATTGACTCAACCTGGTATCGGACGGCGAGCCACCCACGCTCACCGTCCCCAGGCATCAGCCACTGCGCAATAGCACAGCGGCCGACTTGTCTCTGGAGGAGGCCGCGATGGGACCATTACTGGCACTCCATTTCAGCCCCCTCCCGAGTACTAGGAGTCGCAGCACCCGCAGCAGAAGCGGCAGTGGTGGCGACGGAAGCCGCGGCGGCGGCAGAGGCGGCGGCGGCGGCGGACCTCTTGCCCCCGGTCGGGGCGGATGGCGCGCAGGCCCTTCCCCCAGCCCAGTGCTCGGCCGGCTTGCCAGCAGCCGCACATGCACTGCAGTGCGGCGTGGCCTCGCACGAGCCGGCCTTATGACCGGGCTGACCACAGCGGAAACAGAGTCCGCTGCGGTCGACCTCCGAGGGGCACATAGCTCCCGTGTGGTTGCCCACATGGCAGCGGTAGCACCTCAGAGGTCTGGGTTCAAGCAGTTTTACCCGCGCAGACACCCATCCCACCAAGAGCCTTCGGCCCTCCGACACAGTTCTGGCCGCCGTCACGGGGCAGCTCACCACAAGGGTTTGCATGCCCGTGTTGTCAGGCCGGAGGGTGCCCGCCTTGACGAGCTCGGCAGAGCACCCCCCAGTCCTGGCGACGGCGGCCACAACTTCCTCCTCCGTCACGGAGTCATCCAGGCCCACTATCGCATGTCGATGCGCCTAGTCGGCCTGGACACCCGGACCTCGTCCGCGGGTAAGACCGCCCTCAGCCTTTCGGCCAGGGCGTCCGCGAACGGGCCACTCTCCGCTCCGGCGAGCTCGAGCTTCCGGGCACCGGTCAAGGTCCTCCTGACCCCGATGCCCCCGCTGATGCCCAGCTCTTGGAGGCTCACCGCCTCCTTCGCCCGCTTCAGTACGGCGAGATACGTCACGCCCCTCTGTTCCACTTCCGGCTGCAGTGTGAGTACCACAGCCGCGGATTTCGGGGCGCGAAGCCTCGCCGCGATGGCATTGGCCTTCCGCCGCTGCTTCTTGGCCTTGTTTCTCCTCGCCTTCTTGGCCTGCCGCTTCTGGCCAGCAACCTGCCACTCGGCCCCGGCCGCAGGAGGGTCCGAGGGTGGGGGTGGGGGCGGCTGCGGCACTACTGGCGCCGCAGCCTTAGCCGTTCCTCCTCCAGCCTTCCTCCCACTCCTCTTCCGGGCCGACTTGGTCGTCGCCGGCGTCGCAGCCGCCGGCGTCGCAGCCGCCGGCGCCACAGGCGCTGGCGCTGCTCCGCCCTTGGCCTTCGCCTTCGCCTGGCCGGACGTTCCCGGGCTGGCAGCCGCGGCGGCCGCGTACGAAGCCGTCTTCTGCTGCTGGCCCGGGGGCCTCTGTGTCGCCGCCGTTGGGGAGCGCCGGACCATGTCCTCCAAAGCGGAGAACTGCTTCCGGAAGGGAGCCAGCTCCTGCCGCACCAGGTCCCGCACCTGGCTCAGCACTTGGCCCCCTTCCGGCGCTGCCGGACTCAGCCCCCCTCGCGGCTCCTCGGAGGCCACTCTGGCCATCCCCGCCAGGTCCCTCCGGAGCGACACATTCTCCCGAACGAGTCGCTCCGTAAGAACCGCGAGTCGGGCGACCTCCGCCCGCAACTCAGACGCCTCCTTCGCCTCTTTGGAACCGCCGTTGGCCGCTGCTGCCGACAGAATGGAGGCTTTGGCCGCGCTTATGGCCTCCCGCTTCGAGGATTGCTTCCTCTTGAAGGCCACAGCGCGGATCGCGGCCTCCACTACCTCCTCAAACCGGGCCCTCTGCTCCTCGGCAGCGGGAGGTTCCTCTCCCGGGGACTCCGAGTCGTCAGAGTCGAGAGTAGGCGGAAGAGTAGAGGGAGCCCTGCGACCGCTCCCTCCAGGGCGACGCCCCTCCTCCACCAGCCTCCCGGCCCGACGCTCCTCCCGGGTAGAGGGAGCCAGCCCCCTCCCTGCCTCACAGCCCCTGCTCCGCCTAGCGGTGGGAATCTTGCGGGCGGAGGCGAACTCGCCCTCGGAGGACGACTCCTTGTCGTCCTCCCGTCTGGGCCGCTTGCGGACGAGCTTGACGCCCTCCACAGCGACCCCCCTTCCTCCGTCTTCGGAGCCCGCCGAGCTGACCGTTACTAGGTCTGGCGCGGAGCCGGAATCCGACTCCGCACCACCCCGGCGCTCAGGCGAACCCTCCACTACGCAATCGTACGCCATCAGCTCCTTAAAGGAAGCGGACTCGGATGACGACGATTGGGAGCCTCCTCGGCTCGTGTTGCCACTGGCAAACGGAAGGCGTTTGGTGCCCACCCCAGAGTACGGAGGGCAGCCCGCCGAAACGGGGTGGGATTCCCCGACCGCTGAGCAGTCGGGACCCACCTGGGGACTCATTTTACAAAGGCCTTTCTTCATACTTTTCCTTTTAGAGGGTGCGGTCCCTTACTCCTCCGCCCTTTCTCCCTCACAGGGCCTCTCCTCCCACCCGCTCACTGCCTTCACAGCCACGTCTGATGAGCAGACGCGTACCAGAAGGCAGTGAGCGGGATTCCTCGCGTGTGTATCTCTCTTGGTCTGATCCCTCACTTGCGACCTTCCGGCATGAGTGGCTCTACCGGGAAAGCTCGCAAGATCATTGAGACGCTCAAGCCCCACCACGACGACAACGTGGAGACACATTCGGTGGGGAGGGCTGGAAGTCCTACTTACGAGGTTAAAAGTCAAATGTGATATTATCATATTGTCAGAATGTTGGCTTCCTCACACCTCTGTAATTCCAAACCTTGCAGGATACTGTCAAGTGGGAACTAAAATAAACCCTAAGCAGAATGACGGCGTTATAGTCTACTACGATGAAAATCTTAGCCTTATCATAGATGAACCAGACATGCAGGAATGTAATTGTTTGGTAGCCAAAATTGATAAACGTATAGCTATTATCTCCCTATATCGTTCCCCATCGTATAAAAGTATCGATGCATTTCTATCGTCTCTAGATAAAATACTACAAACGCTAACAGAATTTGAACATATAATTATAATGGGGGACATTAACATAGACATAACTCCCGATAAAATTAATATAAACGGCGAACGCTATCTAACACTTGTAGCTACCCATGGTTTGTTACCTGCACACAATTTAGTTACTCGAAGTAAAAGTAACACTTGTTTGGATCATGCGCTTATAAAATCAACCTGCCCTGTTTCTACGATAGTACCGCACACATCATTAACTGACCACTATCCAGTCATAATGAAAATGAGTTTTAAAAAAAATACGCCAAAGTTTGCAGTCACATCAATTACAAAAATCAATCACATAGGCTTAGAGCAAGACCTTCAAAAAATAGATTTTAGCCAGTTTAATAATATAACCGATCCAAATTCATCCATGAAATTTCTTACACAAAGTTTTCAAGCAGCTATTATTAACAACACAGAGCAAATTTCTCTCTCTAGACGCCACAAAATAATAAAACCATGGATTACACAGGGATTGCTGCGATGTATTAGAAACAGGGATAAGTTACATAAAAAAGCAAAACGATCACCAAACAATGACATAGCAAGGATAACATATATACGTTACAGAAACTTCTGCAATGTGATACTAAAAAAAGTAAAAAGGACATATGAAAAAAATCAACTCATAGCTGCTAAACATGACAACAAAAAAATGTGGAAAACAATTAAAAACATAACACACACATCTAAAATAAATGGTCATCCTAAAGAACTGTTGAAGCTCACAAGGTCTCCAGAAATGTCACTAAACAAAGTAAACAAATACTTTGCAAATTTAGGAAGCTCACTAGCTAATAAAATATACCAAAAAAAAGTAAACACACCTAACCACAACATAAGGGATAAAAACACTAAATATGAAACTACCAACTCGTTTGTACTCCTTGATACCTCTGAAGACGAAGTAGAACGTTTAATCCGTAATATGAAAATAGACTGTGCCAGTGGTTGGGATAACATTAGCTCTAAGTTTCTAAAAATCTACAAAAATATAATAATACCACCGCTTACAAAAACTTTTAACGTTTGTTTGCAAACTGGAGTGTTTCCTGACTGCTTAAAAAAAGCAGAAATATGTCCCATTCATAAGAGTGGTGACAGAGATCGTGTCGAAAATTACCGGCCAATTAGCATCCTACCGTCGTTATCGAAAGTATTGGAACGAATAATAAACGCTAGATTAATGGGCTATTTAGAAAAAAATGACTTACTTTCTAAAAACCAATTTGGATTTCGGCAAGGAAAATCTACGGATCAAGCAGTAAATAAACTTGTGAATTACCTTTCATCTAAATTAGATAGTAAGAAAAAATGTCTTGCTATCTTCTTAGATTTGGCAAAAGCGTTTGACACGATTTCTGTTTCCATTTTACTTGAAAAACTAGAAGGGCTCGGAATAAGAGGAATTCAGCTAAAACTTATCAAAAGTTATCTCTCTGGGCGAACTCAATCAGTGCGTGTGGGTGGCTTCAAGAGTGATGACCTTACGGTCACTCATGGAGTACCACAAGGCAGCATACTGGGACCTACATTATTCCTCGTTTATATAAACGAACTCACAAGTCTAAACTTAATCCAGGGCGAAATAATATCTTTCGCAGATGATACTGCTCTCTTATTTTCTGCCGATACATGGGACGAAGTTCTAGAGGCTGCTCAGTTGGGCTTTAATACTGTAGGAAAGTGGCTTCAGAACCATATTCTTACGCTGAACGTGGATAAAACCAAATATGTTTGTTTTGGCATCAAAAATTTGCGTTGTTCTGATATTTCTAAAAGTATTATATCACATGATTGTCAATCAAAAGTAAACTGCACCTGCCCATCGCTCGAGCGTGTCCATTCAATTAAATATCTTGGAGTTACTATAGATAGTAAGCTTAGTTTTAAAGACCACATAAAAATACTGTGTGGTCGTTTGAGAAAAATGATTTATATTTTTAAAAACCTGAGACACGTTTCCGATGCTGTATTGCTGAGACAAATATACCTTGCATTGTGTCAATCGCTTATAACGTACTGCATATCATCCTGGGGAGGAGCGCTGAAGACAATACTGAGGCCTGTTGAGATCGCCCAGCGAGCAGTTTTGAAGGTCATGCACTTTAAACCTATTTACTTTCCCACTTCGACTTTGTACCAGATTTGTTGGGTTTTAACAGTAAGACAACTATTTCTCTTAAATATTACACTCCTACAGCATAGTAAGCAAACTTATGATCCGCTAATCTTGCAAAGACGTAGGAAGGACTTAGTTTGCCAAAGAGATACGCTCTTTCAAACAAAGTTTAGCAAACGCTTCATTCCCTTCCTTGGACCCGTCATATACAACAAATTGAATAAAAATATTAACATCTACCCTCTAGCAAAAGTTCAATGTAAGAAAAAAGTTAGTGACTACCTACAACAACTTACCTATGATGAGACTGAACTCCTGATGCACGTATCACGGTGACTTGATTGTGTGGATGTTGTGTTATGATTTTAATTTCAACTTATTCCAAATGTTTTCACACTAACATATATACAGATAAACTAACAAATACCTACCTCTCAGTACACTTCACGCAGGTAATGACACCCTCATACATACGTACACACACACACACATACACATACGCAATGCACACACACCCACACACTCATAGACAACTTGCTCATTTATTGATTTCTCATTTAGTATTGTATAATAATTTAGCATTAAAATAGTTCTACACGTATTATAATAATATAAAATTAGTTCCACCAGTCCTCTGTGTTTGTTAGCATCATTGTAAAAAAAATATTCGGGGGAATGGCACTGTTAACCGAAATACAGGTATTACCTAGTTCGGCTACAGAAGCTAAATCCATTTATTTGTAAATAACTACTGCTAAACAATATATGTAACATAAAACTAAGTTTTTTTGGGAAAATAAATTTATTATTATATTATTATTATCACTGCAGGGATATGATTCATACAAGACCAATGATAACTACAATCAAAATGACGGTGTCGTTGTGTACACAAATAGTAACTTAGAATGCATAGTACAGGAACCTTCAGTAGTTGATGCAAACTGTTTAACAATAAAAATAAAAAATCACACGATTATAATTGCTATCTACAGACCTCCTAGTTTCAAATCACCTGATAACTTCATTAATTCATTAAACAATTTGTTAGAGGGCTTGAAATCATATAAAAATATAATCATTGTTGGTGATATTAATATTGATTTAAAAGGAACGAGACAAGATACAGCGGCATACTTAGATATTATTGCATATCATGGACTCCTCCCCGCCATAAATACGGCGACTAGGAAGAAATCCTGCCTAGACCACGTAATATTAAAATCAAAACTAAATGCCTTCACTTTTTCTTTAGGTACTTGCATCACCGACCATGAGGCGGTGTTGTTCAGTTTAAAATCGATATTTGAAAATAACAAGCTTATAAAATTAAAACTAAACTATAAAATTGATTTCGAAAAATTAAATGCTGAATGTGAAAATTATAACTTTAATAAAGTATATCAAGAAACAGATTTAAATATTGCTATGAATAATTTTATTGACATAATGCAAAGAATGATAGCAAATAATTCTATACGCCGTTTAATTCCTAGAAATAAATGTATAATTAAACCCTGGATAACCGCCGGTATGTTACGATGTATACGCACTAGAGACAGGATGCATAAAAAACTAAAAACAAATGATAGCGATGTCATCCTAAAAATCTCATACTTAAGGTACAGAAACTACTGTAATAATCTACTTAAGAAAGTAAAAAAGCAGTACGAACGAGATCAACTACTATTATCTAAAAATAACTCAAAAAAATTATGGACTACCATTAAAGAAATAATAAATAGCAATAATCAAAAACAATTACCATTACAATTACTGGCGGCTGAAAATAACCCTAAAGATGCAGTCAATAAAATTAATGAATATTTTACAAACATTGGAAAAAAACTAGCAGACATGATACCTGCTCACTTGCCTAATTTTAAAAATGTTAATAATCCTTCACCTTTAAAATCTTTCGTCCTCCTACCGACCGATAATGAAGAAGTTGAAAGAACTATCAAAGCATTAAAAAGCGACTGTTCTCCTGTATGGGACCAGATAAATGCTGACGTTCTGAAGCACACCTCTAAATCAATAGCACCTGTTCTTACCAATTTAACCAATTTAATTAACCGATGTTTTGATGCTGGGATATTCCCAGATGCTCTGAAAATAGCTGTAGTGGGCAACAGGGGCAGTGTCAATAACTATAGACCAATAGCAATTTTAACAACATTATCTAAACTGTTTGAGCGATTAATCAATAATAGATTAACCAAATATTTAGAAGACGGGAACATACTCTCGGACTCACAATACGGTTTTAGGTCAGGTCGTTCTACCAACAACGCAGTGCTTGAGCTTGTCAACTATTTGCTTAACAATTTTTCTCGACCTGGCAAAGGCTTTTGACACTGTCTCTGTACCCCGGCTTGTGCAAACGCTAGAAAATCATGGCATCAGGGGTTCCCCGCTGAAATTACTTGCGGATTATTTAAAAAATAGAAGCCAATATGTAAAAATTGGAGATCATATTAGTGACAAAGCATCAATAGAATTTGGAGTACCTCAGGGCAGCGTATTGGGGCCTACGTTGTTTCTCTGCTACATCAATGAACTCTGCTCCCTGAAAATTAAAAACTGTCGTATTTCCGCGTATGCAGATGATACTGCCCTTACATTCTTCTCAGACTCATACAACGAATTGTTTGAGCTGGCACAGGAAGGTTTTAACACCGTATGTCACTGGCTAGCATCAAATTCTCTCACAATAAACGAAGATAAAACTAAATATATTATTTTCTCTATTCATAACCGTACGGACGTAAATAACCTAATTTAAAACATAATTGCACATAAATGTAACTTTCCTCCAGCCCCCAACTGCAACTGTTCTGTCATAAAACCAATTAAAAGCATAAAATATCTTGGAATTGAAATAGATGCCAACCTAACATTTGAAAACCATATACACTCTCTATCACAGCGAATTCGTAAACTTACTTACATTTTTAGGGAGCTTCGGGGTGTAGCGGAGAAGCAAACCATACGGCTGGTATACGAGGCTTTGGTTCAGTCAATTCTAAGTTATTGCATCACTACATGGGGTGGCGCTTGCAAAACAAAAATGATAGCACTGGAAAGAGCTCAAAGACTGATTTTAAAAGTAAGCTTTTCTAAGCCTCGATTATACCCTACTTCTAAACTATACGAAGAATCGCAAGTGCTCTCAGTACGACAGCTCTACATAATACTTACCGTTCTACTTAAACTTCCTAACATATCGGGGGAAAGAAAACAACGCATAGCCACCACAAGAAGAAACTATGCTATATGTGAGCCCATCCGTGTAAATACTCGCTTTGCACAAAGATTTTTCCCTTACAGAGGAAATATGCTATTTAACAAGCTAAATAAGATCATTTCTATATCTAATTGCAATAAAAAGGAATGTAAAAATGACATTAAAAAATGGCTATTAACATTAAATTATAACGAAACTGAAAAAATAATTGAAGTGGTAAGGTAGTTTTTTTGTTTGTATAACATATACATATATATACATAAATATAGCATGCATAGCACGTATATTGAAACATTCACACACACACACACACACAAACACACCCCCACCCACACACACACACACACACACACACACACACACACCCTCACACAGCACACACACATACATTTAACATGTACCTACCCGTTGACTTATAATTAGCATAAACTATTATGTTATGGGGGGCCTGGAGTTCTATAGTACAGGCCTAGGCTTAGTTTAGACTCCAGATCTCCCACAAATTACATTTCATAACTGTCAACTTGTATATTTAACTTAAGATTGTCCTCGTGCATAATATGTAATTTGTGGAGATGAATAAAAACATTATTATTATTATTATTATTATTGCCGGAGCAATATATCGCCGTGTCGTCAGCGAACAGAGCTAGCTGTGTCTTGGAGCTAGTGGGAATATCGCTAGTAAATAGCGAGAACACTAGGGGGGAGAGAACACCGCCTTGGGGTACTCCGGCGCGAATGGGATGTGGGGACGAAAGTGCACCTTCGATTCGGTACTGAAAGGTGCGGTTCGACAGATAATCTCGTAAGATGAGCACGAGACGATCCGGCACACCGAGCTGGTATAGTTTGTATATCAGCCCGTTGTGCCAGACCTTGTCGAATGCTTTCGCTATATCGAAGAACAGGGCTCCCGTAACGAGACCGCGCTGGTATTTGGCGCTGATGTGTTCAACGATACGGTAGACCTGTTGGACGCAAGAGTGGTTTGATCTAAAACCAAACTGCTCATTGGGGAGGAGGCTCTTAGCTTCGACAAAATCCTTGAGACGCTTATGAATAAGCCTCTCGTAGATCTTACCTAGGACTTTGAGCAGACTGATGGGACGATAGCTGGACGGGGAGGACTTGGGTTTTCCAGGTTTGGGGATACCGATGACGGTAGCCTCTTTCCACGTCTGTGGGAACATGTTGTTGGACAGAGCGCCATTGAAGATGGCGGTCATTAACATGATCAGAGTAGCCGGGAAGAGTCGAACCACTTTATTGGTGATTCCATCGGCGCCCGGGGCTTTTCTGAGTTTGAGACGGCCAATGATCTCCTTCACCTCGTCGGGAGTGACGGGGGGGAGGGGATCATCGGGGTCCTGTACTGGTGGGAGGGAGGCTCTACGTTCGACTTCGGCATTCACCATATCGAGATGAGCCTTGTCTACTGGTTGGGAGCTGGGAGAGCATTGGGACTCTAGACATCGGCCAGGCATTCGGCTTTGTCCTCGTCATCGAAGGCGACGGTGTTGTCGGGACGCGTGAGCGGAGGCATAGAGGCAACCTCAGAGGCGCGTAGTTTCCTCTGAAGTTCCCAGAATGCCTGATGGGTAGGTTCGAGGTCGCCCAACAACTTATCCCAGCGACTTTCACGCAGTTCAGCGATGCTGTTACTTACTTTACGCTGTAAGTAGCGCATGTGAACCTTGTTGGCTTCGCAGGGAAAGGCGCTGTAGGCACGGACTGCCGCGTTCTTTTCAGTCACGAGCTCACGTACCTCGTCCGGGAGTTTCCAGTGGTGATCGCTCACCACCGGAGACTCCTTAGAACATTCGTTCAGGACAGATTGCACGTGATCCGTGAGTGAATTGATCGCGGCTGTCGTGTCTGCGACAGACTCGATTAGGTCGGGGATCTGGTCCAGATGGGGCGACGTGGTGACCTTCAGCTTTTCGCTTACTTGGCGCCAGTCAGTGGTCATTCTGGTGGGAGGAGGCTGGGAAGGATCCATCGGCCCTGATCTAGGAGCAAGCTCCAGGATCACGGGTCTATGGTCCGAGTTTAATTCGTCATGCGTCTCCACAGAATGTAACCGAAGGTTGACATTTTTGAGGAAGGCGATGTCGAGTACACCGGGGGAGTGGGAGGGTGAGTGCGGGTAGTGGGTGGGATGCATCGGAGCGATGACATCGAAATTCAGGACGCTGCACAGTTCGAACACTACCTTGCCTCTCGGGTTGGTCGTGTGACTGTTCCAGGAAGGATGTTTGGCGTTGAGGTCCCCCGCCAGTATGACGGAGTCGCTCAGGCCAAGAAGTTTAGTCAGGTCATCTTTCATAGCGGGAGTGTCCACGGAGTTGTTGGGTGGGACATAGGCTGAGATGATCGTAACGGGTTGGTGTCCTGTCATACCTAGCCGACAGACTGAGACCTCAAACTTTTCAAGGGAGGGAGGATCCATAGGAATGCAGTATAGGGACGCTTTATAGTAAATAAGGGTACCTCCTAAGTGGCAGCGGGTCCTATAATTGCGAACCATGCGATAGTTGGCAATTTTGGGGTCCCGGTGGGTAGGCTTTAGGAAGGTCTCTTGTATTAATAAGATGTCTAGGTGATGGTCGCGGAGGAACAAGGCGATCTCATCACGTTGGGCTCTAAGGCCATTGGCATTGAAAAACCCTATCCGGAGGGCTGTCGGTTTGAACCTACACGTTACTCTGGACTTATCCATTATGGGTGGGTGAGAGTTGTGTAGATTTGGACGTGGTGAACTACGTCACCGTACTCACGGAAAACTGCTGAGTGGTCACCTCTGCAGTTTTGAAGCGCCTCAGCCATGGCTAGGGCGCGGGGGGAGTAAAAGGCTTGGTATGTGACCAGAATAATGTTCTGGGACATATCACCAGCTGGAATAGTGGCGGCTTACGCTGGGGCAGGGGCAGGGGCTGGGGCTGTGGCCCGGGTTGCCTCTGTCAAGGGGGGGCGTGGGAGCGCTACATCCATGAGGGCCGGGATGGTCTTGGTGGGCTGGGTGGTAGGGGTGACCTTAGGGGCCTCTGTGGTTTTGGGGGCAGGAGCGCTGGTCCTCAAGGCCGGAAAGTGGGCCTGGTGATTGAGAGCGCTCCATGGGCTGGGGCGTTGTGGACTGAGGGCTATGGTAGTTTTTCCTACCAGTTAGGGACATTCCCTCTGCTGGCGATCGCTTGCGCGCTTGGCTAGCTTGGGGGCGGTGGGTTTGGGCTCTTTTGGGCAGCCACGGTAGTTGGCCGTGTGGCCAGACTTGCCGCATAAGACGCAGCTGGGCGGCTCAGCGCATTGGGACGGGTCTTTGGGGCGGGTGCAGTCTGAAGTGCCGTGGTCACCCAGGCATTTCACACATCGTGCCTTTGCGAAGCAGTTCCGCTGTGAGTGGCCGTACAGTTGGCAGTTGTGACACTGGCCAATGATGCCACTCCTGCGGGGCTTTTCGATGGATAGGCCCGAGAGGCCACAGATGTGGGAAATGTTGAATATAGGGTGATGACCGTCTGTCGGATCGCAGACGACCAGAATCATGTTGTATGATTCCCCACCTCGGCGGTGCATTCGGTGCACCTCTGCTACGGGGATACTCTGCGACTGAAGGTCGCTGAGAATTTCAGCCGTGGGGATTTCGCGTGGGACGTTTTTGACAACCACGCGTGTCTGACGGTCCTCGGGGAGAGTGAAGAAGTGGAAGGGGATTTTCCGGCCCGAGAGGAGTTTGTGCAACTCTCGGTAATCCTTCGCGGTCGGGACAGTGACTTTGATGCCCAGCTGAACAGCTCGGGCATTGGTATAGTTGATTTTCCTGGCCTTGCAGGCAGTGGACACCTCAGTCCATTTGGCCTTGTCGTGAATGAACACGGGTGGCGGAGGTTGGACCTTTGAGGCTGAGGTTTTGGCGACTGAGGCCTCGACTGCCATCGGGCTGGCGGATCGGCTTGCCTGCTGGGAGGACCCAGCTGCCGAGGAGGGGCGGGATTGGGGGGCTGAAGATGGGCAGCCTTTTTTGGGGCTTGCTCCTTGGAGGAGACTTTTTTCTTCCTCTTCCCCCCGGTGACGAGCTGGAAGTCGTCTTCCGAGGAGGAGGTGTCTGGGGAGGAACATGGCCCTGTTAGGTCCATTTCCTCAACCTCTGGGGAGGGAGAGCGGGACTCAATTGTCTCTGAGACAATTGTTGGGGTGTCTACTACCGGTTTCTCGGTAGCGGTTTCAGCGGCGGCGCCGACTATTGTCTTGGAAACAATAGCCGGTTTCGCAGAAGTCGTGGGGGCTGGGGCGGAGTTTCTGCCAAACTGTCTGCAAAACTTGGCAAACATCTTGCCGCTAAGCGGCAAGAACAAAACTCCGCCCCAGCCCCCTATTGCTATTGTTTCCAAGACAATAGTCGGCGCCGCCGCTGAAACCGCTACCGAGAAACCGGTAGTAGACACCCCAACAATTGTCTCAGAGACAATTGAGTCCCGCTCTCCCTCCCCAGAGGTTGAGGAAATGGACCTGACAGGGCCATGTTCCTCCCCAGACACCTCCTCCTCGGAAGACGACTTCCAGCTCGTCACCGGGGGGAAGAGGAAGAAAAAAGTCTCCTCCAAGGAGCAAGCCCCAAAAAAGGCTGCCCCCACTCACCCCTCCCTCCCCTCTTCAGCCCCCCAATCCCGCCCCTCCTCGGCAGCTGGGTCCTCCCAGCAGGCAAGCCGATCCGCCAGCCCGATGGCAGTCGAGGCCTCAGTCCCCAAAACCTCAGCCCCAAAGGTCCAACCTCAACCACCCGTGTTCATTCACGACAAGGCCAAATGGACTGAGGTGTCCACTGCCTGCAAGGCCAGGCAAATCAACTATACCAATGCCCGAGCTGTTCAGCTGGGCATCAAAGTCTCTGTCCCGACCGCGAAGGATTACCGAGAGTTGCACAAACTCCTCTCGGGCAGGAATCAGAATCAGAATCAGAATCAGAATATCATTTATTTGCAAATATGGGTAATAAAAAGTGGGTAGTATTGAGTTTACATAGAGTACTGCCATATTTTACTATTCGGCATGCAAACATTTTCATTATATAACGCAATTAAAATTTTAAATACATTACAAAATTAAATTAATTATCATATCATTCTCATTAAATAGATTATTAAATTTCAAAATTTCATTTAAACATCAGCCTCATCATTACATTACATTATACCTAAATTTAATATAATAAATTTAAATTGTCAATAAAGTACGTATATATATGTCGGAGTTTATATTTTGCAAGTGTGGGTACTTGACTAACAAATTTGGTATTTCTGCAAACAGAATTGTTTTGTTTATTTCTAAATGTTAATTTAGTGATTTTAAGTATCAATAACTGTCTAATAATTCAAATCATGATTTATTGAGTACTCTGTGTACACACAATGTGATTTTTAGCTAATTATTTGAATAATAGTTCTGATAATATTGACTGTTGGTTTCTTTAAAACAAATGTTGGCATGATCTTTAATTTTTAAATCTGTTTACTTTATTAAATCAGTATCGTTGCTTTATGATAATTATTATTGTGAGATTTAGCAGATTTACAATATTAATCTTGTTAGATTCTGTTAATTTTAGTGTTTTGTATCAAGTAAACACGATGAGGCACTTCCGTGCGCCATCGGGCAGAGTTGTCGTAGAGTGGGGACTGCGTCCTTTAAAAGAGCGTGCACTTGGTTTGCTAACCAGTCGTTCTTCGGAATCGACTCATTACAGAGATCTTGCTCCCGACAAAACTGTCGGTTTATTTGGTACAGCGCTGCTGTATATTCACATTGCTGTGTCGTACGATACGCTTTGTATTGTGGTAGCATAAGCTACTAGAACGTGACCAGAGAGTCTGTTCGACTTTATAGTAATAGCTTTGCTATTTTACTACTGTTATTCATTTATTCTCTTTTCTATTTCGTGTGCGTGTATTTTTCACTATTGTTTAATAAATCCTTGTAATTTATTATTCTGTCTTGTCCATCTCATTAAAATGGGAACTCCAAACCCTGACGAGGTACCGCTCGACTACCCTGATCCTACATCAGAAGTGGGATTAGGTTTACAAGCCCAAGAATCTCAGGGTGTTGGTGATCCATGGCGAGCAATATTAGAACTTCAGAACCGTAATATGGCTCAGTTAATTGAAGCGATAAAGACTCCCTCCGTGCCGTCTACTGTTATTCGCTTGCCTGATTTTGATCCAGACTTACCTGATTCCAATGCTCAATCTTGGAGTACAACTGTCGATATTTGCCTTTCTGAAAATCCTCTTAAAGGTGGTTCCCTTATTATTGCCCTCAGTAAAGCCTTAAAGGGAAGTGCTTCTGCGTGGCTTTCTCAGATTTCATATGCAGGTATGACCTGGACTGACTTTAAAAGTCTCTTTCTGTCCCGTTATGACGTATCGGAAACTATAGCTGCTACCCTTATTCACCTTCAAAATTCTCAACCAAAAGAGGGTGAATCTCTAGCCGCCTATGCCAGTCGGCAGGTCACTTCGCTGACATCTAAATGGAATAGCTTGAGTGTGGAGCAAATAGCCGTTTCTACTGTGCTAGCTCATGTCTCTAAATTTGATTCCCGTGCTCATCAATTAGCATTTACTACTGAAGTAAATACTAGGCATAAACTTCAACAAGAACTGAGTGTCTTATCTCATCTTAAGAGGAAGGCTCAAATTTCCTCTGACCTTCAAGATTCAACTGAATCTAAGAGGTTCAAACCAGATACAATTGTTTGCCATTTTTGTGGTATTGCGGGCCATACATCTACCAGCTGCCGCAAGAAGACCGACGAAGCCAGACATGCTGCACCAACTGCCTCGTCGCATAAAGTGTCTTCAAAGGAGATCGTCTGCTACCGCTGTGGGGAGATGGGACATGTTGCTTCTCGCTGCCCAAAAACGAAGGAAAAGCTGCCGGGACATTCTACTGAAAGTGCTGGGATCCAGTCTTCGAGCAGCCAACCATCCATTAAACGAGTGGAATCTTGTGATGTACGACCGATCACTGGTGAGTCGTTTTCATAATGGAATTACTGTTGAGCAGGAGTGCTCGTTATTCAAAGATTTTCTTTGGTTTATGAGTGACATTTTAAGAGCTACGCTCACGTGGTTTATGATAATTATTATCGAAGTTTGATAATTGACTTGTTACTTTATTGCTCTTTACTGGAGTGAGACTATTGTTCTCTTGACACCGCCACCTTTTGGCCGTTGTTTTATTGAATATCGCTTGACACGTTTGGTGTTGCTAAGCGCTAGCTGTTGGTTTTTGGTGATCGATATTTTTTGAAATCTTTGAGTACTAAAAGAAATTACAAATATGCCCATGATCGTGTGCGAAAAATGCCTGAATGTCCAGTCACTGTTAATGATGATGTCAATGATGACACTGATAATGATTCTTCTGTTTCTGACATACTATAGCTGAATTGACAAGATGTCTATGTTGACTCTTGTTTGGAATGTCTATGTTGACGCTTATATCGGATGTCTATGTTGACTCCTGGGTTTGGATGTTGAACTTGACGCTTATGCGGGTTGTCTATGTTGACGCCTATGCGGGTTGTCTATTTGACTCCAAGCTACTTGTCGAATCGCATGGTGTGATTTCGGCTGGGAGACTTTGTCTCTACTTTCGTTGAGCTATGTATTGTCTGTAACAGTTTGAATGATATCGAAACAATTGCTGTATGAATAATTTTATTTGACTATATCAGGATTTTTCTTATCAAAATACCTAGTGTGACCATACCCTTGGCCTTTGTGTCAGAAAGGCCGAACGATTTCCAGCTGTACATTTTTGTTACAGGAACACACGAGGTCGTGTAGAACGTCAGTTCTGGCCGTGTCGGAGTTTATATTTTGCAAGTGTGGGTACTTGACTAACAAATTTGGTATTTCTGCAAACAGAATTGTTTTGTTTATTTCTAAATGTTAATTTAGTGATTTTAAGTATCAATAACTGTCTAATAATTCAAATCATGATTTATTGAGTACTCTGTGTACACACAATGTGATTTTTAGCTAATTATTTGAATAATAGTTCTGATAATATTGACTGTTGGTTTCTTTAAAACAAATGTTGGCATGATCTTTAATTTTTAAATCTGTTTACTTTATTAAATCAGTATCGTTGCTTTATGATAATTATTATTGTGAGATTTAGCAGATTTACAATATTAATCTTGTTAGATTCTGTTAATTTTAGTGTTTTGTATCAAGTAAACACGATGAGGCACTTCCGTGCGCCATCGGGCAGAGTTGTCGTAGAGTGGGGACTGCGTCCTTTAAAAGAGCGTGCACTTGGTTTGCTAACCAGTCGTTCTTCGGAATCGACTCATTACAGAGATCTTGCTCCCGACAAAACTGTCGGTTTATTTGGTACAGCGCTGCTGTATATTCACATTGCTGTGTCGTACGATACGCTTTGTATTGTGGTAGCATAAGCTACTAGAACGTGACCAGAGAGTCTGTTCGACTTTATAGTAATAGCTTTGCTATTTTACTACTGTTATTCATTTATTCTCTTTTCTATTTCGTGTGCGTGTATTTTTCACTATTGTTTAATAAATCCTTGTAATTTATTATTCTGTCTTGTCCATCCCATTAAAATGGGAACTCCAAACCCTGACGAGGTACCGCTCGACTACCCTGATCCTACATATATAAGAAATAAAAAATCGTCAAACAAACATTAAAATTCCAGGTCATAGACAAAACATCATTCAGTAAAAAAAACAACACAACAACAATACACTAGTAATTCATTAATTAAAAATTCGAGGTAATATTTATTTATTAAAATTGTCCGTTAAAAACTCAGTTACACTATAGTATGCCTTATCTATTAGTAATTTACGTAGTCTACTTTTTAAATTCACCGTATTCAAGTCTTTCCAAGTACTTGGCAGTTTATTATAAATAAGTTTGCCAAGTTTGGCAGACATCTCAGGGTCCCTGCTAATTATAGCAGCAAGTTGCTTGCTATATTTAGTGACAAATTCGGTGTCCTTGAGGACGGTGTCCTTGACGAACGCTAATAAATCAGCGTCCGTCATGGTGGTGGGGGGGGGGGGGGTCGGGGGATTTAGTTCCTAACTAGCATCCGGGAGCAACGTTTCCGTAACTCCCTGAGCTTCCTACTTCCTAACTCCCCGGGTGGGATATCCCGGGGATGTGTACCCTCCCTGTCGGGTGTAGACAGGGAGGTGAGTGGCTATTTTTGTGTGCCCTAAGCTTGTAAACCTACTGCCGATCTTATTGTGCAGTGGGGCCCTAGGGTCAGAAGACCGGTCCGGTG